>UCOH01005851.1:0-86719 GCA_900474275.1 Synergus japonicus
TAAAAGGAATCGTTTAACCGTCAATAGACTGTTTATGTTTTATACGTTTTATTCTATCCTATCCTAGCCTATACTATCCTATCCTATTCAATTCTATTACATTCTACCAATTACAAAAAGTCATAAAATACTTCTTCAAAGAATGAGAAAGTTGATCAGAAGAAATGATTTAATTGGAAGGTATTTCTAGCTAATGAAATTACTGTAATGGACGATGGAATCGAATGATGAGAACGTGATGCAGAAGTGTAGTAGCTTTATTCGATCTCGACATTACTAGTCTCGCCATCAATTTCAACGATTAGGCTAATAATTTCTCGTTGGCTCCGCTAGGTCTGGGAATATGTCGCGCCATGATGGGGAATATTAAAGGGACGAGACAAGCCATAGATGGTAATGATGCACAGAAGGGTGAGTTATCCTCAATGCCTCTAGAGGTATTCCAAAATACGTTTCGCATACCGATATGACGTATGATGACCACATCACATGACATGTGAAATTGCTGCTTCGTGTAAAGTCACGTTGGAGTTAATCGTCAATTGACTCTTTGGAGGTGAAAGGGATCAAAATTCTGATTCAACCGTGCTCAAATAAGAGCAATTGAAATTCAATTCTAGTTTCTCTGTCTAAATTAGGACGAAATTGCCCTCTCTTCGTGTCTGCAGTACCTATCGGTTTTTATCTGATTCTATTCCGTATTATCCTGTTTTTAGAATTTCCTCATCGATTTTCAGGAAGTATATTATTTAGCAAGATCTTTTCTCTATTCTGGAGGCTCTTGCGGTGACTTGGTCATCGACTTTAAGACGTCGGTCAAAGGACTATTAGGACGTGGAAAGGTCACGTTTACTATTTAGAAGTCGGTTAAAGGATTATTAGGGGTCAGCTATTGATTATAAGTAGTTAGTCAAGGGCCTATAAGAAGTCGGTTAAAGTTGGTCGTCTAAGCGATGATTAGAGAGTCGGTCAAAGAACTTTTAGGGCTAAACTGAACTCGGTCATTAACTATAAGTAGTTGGTCAAGGGTCTATAAGAAGTCGGTCATCGACTACAAGAAGCTGGTCAAGGGGCTATAAGAAGTCGGTTAAAGGACTATAAGAATAAGTTGACCATTAAAAGTAGGTCAAACCACAATAAGGAGCCAATCGGTTTTGACCATAAGGAAATCTTAAAATTTTAATACTGAAATTTACAGTATCCAAAGTTGGCAAAGGTATTTTATAAAGCCACAATTTCATTTTTATAAGTAATGCAACTCCCAAGACGTAAAATCCATAACGTGAATAAAATTTTTAGATTTGACGCAAACTTGACACAAAAGTGACGCTTCATTTTACGGATTATTTAAATCGAATAATGCGTTCGAAATATACCAAGTATTGTTAGAAAAAATATCGACAATATTGGCAGGTTCTGTTCTACTTCAAGAAATGTCTGTAATTCAGCTTTAGGAACGGAAGCGAGTTTAAAATTTCCGTTGCATGCAAAAGAAGATGAAAATAGGCAATCTCTAAAATTGTTATTCACTGCTATTCACTACAGATCGCAAACATCAATTTAATTTTGACATTGTATGGAAATTATACATCCTCAATCCTTTATTAAAAAAATAACTGCCTTACGATATTTTTAAATCAATACTATTAAATATATTTATTATTTTACAATAATTCTCTATAAAATTTTATATTTTAATTTTTAAATTTCTGGTTTTTTATTATTTTTTTTTAAAGTACGACGGCCCTACTAAATTAATTATACATATAGCAAATTATAATATAGGAATTAAAAGATATAAAATTTAATTTAATTTTTTAACTTTCATTTTAAGGAGGGTGTTTTTGAAATTTTCGTTTAAGTGTAAACTAATAAAAAATTGGCCACTATTAATTTTAAAAAATCTGTTCTTTATATAGCGAATAAGTAATAATTTTTTAATAATGAAGATAAAATTATAAACACGATCTATCTCTAATTTTCTTCTTAACACTAATTACCAAAAATGCAATAGAAATAAAAATCTTGTCTCACATCTGACTTATTTTTAGATAGACTGATAAGGTATACGTCATAAATAAATATTTTCGGAAGGTTGTTTCTATCCAGCTAGTAAACTTTTTTTTTTACGTCTCAGTGTCAAGTTGTTATATTGACAATTTTTTGCCTTTTTCTTATCTTCTTCCCCCTCTCTTCATCCGCGCAATTTACCATTTATGAGTAGCAATTCCGTCAACTGATAATCGTCGCAACATCCGGACGGTTAATTAGTATAATATATAGTCAGATACCTGCTTCAATTTCTGTAATTAGTCGTTCCAAGCTTCGGCGTAACATTCGGCTTTTGAATTCAGATTCTACTTACCACTTGCTTAGTGATGAAGTTCGCAACTTGCATCATCTTGATCTGTTTTTCGGCACAGGTGAGACTCGAAATTCTGAAAATTAATATCTTTAATTAAATTTTATATTCACTTTATATTTTTTTATCCTATTCTATTTTAATTCAGTCCATCGTATTTTACTATATTCTATCATAATCCAATACAAAATAAATGAAGGAGAATGATGGATAAAATAATAATCGAATAAAGTGAATGAAACTGTTCACGAATAAAAAAATAATTTAATAATGGATAACATAAATAACGAATGACCAAAAACAAATTTTTTTTATTCTCAGGTCATTTGAAAACTTTTCTAATCGAATAATGCCCAACTCTTTAATATTGGTGATTTTGCTTTGCAGTAATTAATTGCTCGGGAATTTTACAAAGCCAGTAATTTTACTTTTCTAAAATTTCTGAAACGATGAATTAATGATTTATGTAAACATCTAATTTTTAAAAATAAAATTGTAAAATATAATCATTAAAAATGGTATTAAAATTTATCACAGGTTCTGGCAAGGCCGAAGCCAGATGATGTAGTGCAAGAATTTCTGGACAGTATAAAACGTCGAATTTCTGACGCACTGAATCAGGTGCAAGAAATGGCAACTCGTGCACTTGAATCAGCTAAAGCTGCTGTTTTAGGTGGTCTACAAACAGCTCAAGATGCTGCCAAACAAGGAATCGAAACTGGTCAAAATTTCGTTAAATTTGGGGAAAATACTGCCAGAAAATTCATTGAAGAAACTGCTAATAAAACTGTGCCTCGAGTAGATAATCCTTTGGAATCAAATACTTCTGCAGAAATTCCTTCAGGAATTTCACCAGGAGTAATTCCAGTGGGACAAATTCCTTCTGGACAAATTTCATCAGAAAACAGTCAACAAATTGAAAATCAAAATGGAGGAGTCCCGTTCCCAGCACTTAACTTACCATTTGGAAAAGAACCTTCTGAAACTATTAATTTCACCTAAATTATATATATATATATATATATATATTTCTTAATTATAATGAGATTTAATTGCAAATGGATTGCTTCATTACCAATGGAATGTTCAGAAATTTTTTCAATGAAATTTAAGGGCATGTATTACTTACCCGATCCCTATATTACCGACATTTTTTTCTCTGTAACGCTACGTCTACATTTATAAAGATATCAAGTTGAAAATTTATCAAATTGAAGAAAATATGCTATTGTATGTTTGTCTGGTCTTAAATTTTTGTAAAAATAAAAAAAAAAATTTTTGAAAAAATGTTGTTTTTTTAAATGTCAATATTTAAGACCAGACAAACGTACCTTAAAGCCTTAGATTCAAATATAGAAATTTTCAATGTGATATCTCAATAAATGTAGACGTAGTGTTACAGAGAAAAAAATGTCGGTAAGGTAGGGATCGGGTAAGTAATACATGCCCTTAAAACATTTACAATTCAAATAGAATTGTAACTAAAAACTAAATGATTTAAATTAAATCTTGTGAATTTAAATTGAATTCCAGTAAAAAGTCAATTACCCTCAATGAATTAATTTCAAGTCCACTTTAGTAATGAAAATTTTTAGCTTACATTTAAAATTTAAGACTGCGATTTCTATTGAATTATTAAAATTAAAATTGAATCTTTGAATATCTAAATTTAATTATAATCAATTCAATTAATCAAAGTCTTAAGAAAAATCTGCAATAAAAAGAACCAAGATAAATTATTTTCCTAAAGTAAATTTCCTGCCATAACTCGATACTAAAGATTCAAGATCTAAATGATTTTTCTGGCTACGTGCCCAGTGCCCTTCGACCAAATTTGCACTGGACATCTAGCGACTATATATATATATAGTGATAAAGACCTATAAATATAGAAGCTTTACTATAATCTTCTTCTAGTTTACTGCAATAGGTTGCAGAAAATACACAACATCGATAATACTGAAAATATCGTGTATTTATAGTCGTTCCTGGTGAACTTTATAGGTCAGGTTTTATATCTTTCAAATAATTCAGAAGTATCTTCAATTCGATTTTGAGGCTCAGACGATATAAACAGTACAGTTAAAAAGGACTACAACTCTAATTCTCCCTAGATGGCCTTTAAAGTGTCTCTTTAGAATAAACACGTACGAAAAATATCGTGAAGGAGTGAAAATTTATAATTTATTTAATAAACTATCAAGAAACTATCAAATGTGGTTTTATGATCGTTTATTTGTGAAGATCATAAAAAATAAATTGGATAAAACTCATTAAGTATTATTCTCTTCCTTAATCTTGTTTTCTGTACATTTATAAGTACAGATTTATTTTATCGACATTTGCAGACATTTTTTGACTCTTAGAGCTTCGATTGGTTCACTTCTGTGCTAAATGGGTTCATGTCTGAGCTAAAATTTGTCAGTAATAGTGTTTTTACACACTGTTTAAACCTGTAAAGACTTAAATTACGTTACAATGAAATTTAGATTCAATTTATATAAATTTGATTTAGAATTTTGAGATTTATGCAAAAAATGAGAAATCTTGGTCAGTAGAACAGAAACATTACATGTCATTGAAGTTACAGATAATTTTTAGCTGAGACATGAACCCAATTAGCAAAGAAGTAAACTAATAATGGCTCAAACAGTCGGTAAATGTCGGTAAAAGGAATCTACACCCAAAATTAAACCTGTAGGTTATAAATTAGATATTATTGGGTAATTATTAGGTGATCATGATATTATTAGGTCCTAAAGTAACTTTTGGTCAACCTTTCGAGTGAAAATAGATAAATGCCGAAACACTCCAGTGAATTGGATAGCTAATCACCAGGAAATGTAGAGGTCAAAACTTCGGGCTACTTTTCAGGTGTCAGATCATTATTTCGTAGAAATTTGAAAGGATTGGATCTCGACCAGCTGAATTGGGAGATTTATCGGTATTGAGTAGACAGGTGGGCGGTTATTTATGAAAAAATCGATGCTCGTAGTTTCAAGAGCATATTTTATAGAAGCTGAACGATGGAAGGTCGATAAAATAGTCTATGTAACTAGCGCAAAATGGTGGTAACTTAGTCTTATATGATTGACGCTTTCCTGTTCCGGTTTTCATACGGGAATGATATACATATATTTTTCCAATCATCAGGAAGCTGCGAGAAAAGCACTAAGCTTAAATTCTAAACAAAAAATTCAAATTTTTCATTTTACTAAAGAAAAATTATAATTAGATTTTTTTTCGCTTTGTAGTACAACTCATTATTTAAATTTAAGTTGGCATATAGAGCAAAAAAATGTTTCTAACAGAGTCTTAAGGCCATGTGTCAGTTATCCGATCCCTACCTTACCGGCATCTTGTCGCTTCATCGCATTTCTACATTTATTGAAATATCACGTTAAAAATTTCTGAAATGAAAGTAAATACACTAAAGTACGGTTTTCCGGTCTTAAATATTTATAATTATAAAAAATATTGTGAATTGTTTTAGTAGTTTTAATAAAAATTTTATGATGATATAAACGTATTTTAGTACATTTCCGTTAATTTTTGGAATTTTCAACTAGATATCTGAATAAATGTGGAAATGTCATTGCAAGGAAAAAATATCGGTAATGTAGGGATCGAATAATTTATAGATAAATAAATAAATATTTTTTGTATAATTTAATACTGTTGAAATGGATGGTACAGCAGAGACGTGGGCCATTTTTCGAGGAATGATGGGAACACTGCAGGAAATACAGGATCTTTATGTCATATTTACTTGGCGAAACTGGTGGCATGTCTCCAGCGCATGGATGGACAAGTACGTTTCGTCAAGACGTCAAAGTCTTCTAGTGGCTGCTCGGTTCAGTTTTATTACTGCTAAAAAGAATAACTCTCGCTCTGAGAAACGCGAGAAACTCTTCGACTAGCAACATTTCATTTCTAAGATATCTCAATCGACTGGCATTTCTTAATTTAAATATAAACTACAGTCAACAGTTTTCAAATAAGAGAAAAAATACTTGGAATAAATTAACAAGATGAGCAAACTTACGAGACTGGAAAAAACGAGGGAAAAATAAAAATGGTACAAATACAGGAATAAATAAATAAAAAACGACTCAAAATGTCCTTTTAAGGACATATGATACTTTACCATAAGAGCAATTTAATTTCCCCAACTTTACGCTCGTATCAATATTAATATATATTTTTCGTACAGATCTTTATCAAATTTTTTAGCACAGACATAATCATGGTTTGTGTCCGTGCTAAAAAATGGTTTTTGTCTATTTTAC
Source organism: Synergus japonicus (assembly GCA_900474275.1). Classification (NCBI taxonomy): domain Eukaryota; kingdom Metazoa; phylum Arthropoda; class Insecta; order Hymenoptera; family Cynipidae; genus Synergus; species Synergus japonicus. The sequence continues at coordinate 6,652 of UCOH01005851.1, forward strand.
TTCATTTTATCTGAAATTTCACTAGAAATTGATTTGAGTGAAATCCTACCACATCGTGTTTAGATATAATTTACTAAAATACCGCTAAAAATTAAATTAGAACACGTAATTAAATTGTTCTTATATTTAAAATGTTATATAAACTCCAAGTTATCACTTAAATCGGAAGCTGCATTGAAATTCGTAAGGCCGATTAAACTAACGACACCTGGGAAATTTTACACGAGACATGATTCGCCATATAAATTACCTTATTACATAAAAGGCCTTGGAGTCTTTAGTAGGACACTTCAATTTTCAAATTATCCACTTTACAGGTCGTAAAGAGACTCCTTTCACCTGTTCCAAATGGCGAGTAATTAAAAGTACATAAAATAAGGATATAGGCGTTTAAATAAAGATTTAAGAGTCTTTGATCAAAGTTCTAATCTCAAAGTACATATTTTTTCACGCGATAGATACATTTCTATTAAAAGAAAAGTACTGAAATTGAAACAGAGCGAAAAAACATCTAGTTATAATATTTGTGAATCAAAATTAGGAAATCAAATTTTGAAGTTAGAACTTTAATCCAAAACCTTTAAGGCCATGCATCTGGTTTTAAAAATGTACATTAATAGCAAAAAAAAAAGTATTTTGTTCGCTATTATGAAAGTTAAGGACCAGATAAAGGTACCTTAGTGTGCTTACAATAACTTCACAAATTTTCAACTCGATATATAAATAATTGTAGAAGTGGCATTACAGATAAAAAAATGTTGGTAAGATAGGAATCAGGAAACAGATAAATGGCCTTAAGAAGTCTATAATATACCCCATATAGATGTAGATATACTGCCTCTCCTTTTCAACACTTTTTTTCATTTAATGGATCGTTATGTGAAACAAATCGGGTCATTTTTTATGAGACCGTTAAATGGCAAGTCGACACGCGACTCTCGTAATTTTACATACAGCAGAGATTTTCGAGTACTTATTCTTCACCTGCAGCAAGCACCTGCCGCACCTGGCGGAAAAGTATTATTCAGGAGAAACGTGAAATAAAAATTCGAAAGTTGAAGCTGAGATTTTATTTTCAGTTTAAATGTCGAGTTGTGACACAGATTTGTGGCGGAGATTTAATTTTTAATAAATCTCTTAAGCTACTGAAATGTTTATTAAAAGTCGAATGAAAGACGGATACTGGGAGAATTTAATTAAAAAGTCACTTTTTAATTATGAATTCGCAACCAAACGTTTTTTGAGTAAATGGCATAATTCAAAATTATAAATGAAATAAAGAACATAAATATTTTTAAAAAGTAATTAGACGCGAATATTCTCATTTTTTTAGCCTGGTCACAAACCCATTTAGCTCGCACTTGATTCAGTAAAGTTCAGTCAGTAAATATTGGTACAGGAAATCTGTAAATATTTCTTGTACTTCTCGTAAATCGAATATTGTTAAATAATGAAAAATGAGCTCCTTTAGGTATATTTACAAGTCTGAGTATAAAATGACTCAATTATTATTTCCCTTGAATGTTGGTAAGCGACTTGGTTATAAATCAAGCTTTCAATGTAGGGTCATCATCAATAATTAAAAAAATATAAATTTATAACTCCGGTGACGAGATGTTATTATAGCAAACTAAAGTCACGTAAATCAAAGTACAAGTTAAATACACAAAAATTCAATCCCTCAATTAGCGATGATAAATAATTTCTATGCCGATTAAACTGCAATTCGTTCTGCACACCGTTAATCACACTTTTTCGGAAGGAACTGACGGCAAAATCGTGGAGAGTTCGCGATGGGGTATAATCTTCATGCAAATAAACTTTTTATCGGACGTAATCGCTCGCGAGCATCATCTTCATTTTTTAAACCCACAAACGTGTTCCTACCAGTTCGTATCTATAACCCGTTGTTTCCGAAGGTTCATACTTTTATGTAAATTAGCTTTTTTACCTGCCACGCCAACACAATACAGTCAAGTTGAATTCGCTTTAAAAAGTTTTAACTTAAAACGATTTCTTTCCTATTATATTATATTTTATTGTATCCTATTCTATCCGATTGTATCCTATCCTATTCTCTCCTATACTGTTCAATTATTAATCTGTTCTATTTTTTTCTATTTAATTCTCTTCTATTATTTCGTACTCTGTCCTATTCTATCTTATCCTATCCGTATACCCTTCTTTGGTAAATTCTTAATTCACACGAATTCTCATTAGAATATTTCGAATTATTAGAAATGATTTGAATTTTGTTGCATCAATATAAATTTCATTCAACTGTTTCTTTTTAAATTTCTTTCAGTTCCTTTTATTTCTTTGGAATTCTTTCCAATTCTCTTTCAAGTTCAATTAAATTCTTTTTATGGTACAAATGTGACAGCGAGAGTTAATCCTTAAAATTATTAACATTATTATTGTTTGGTTCTATCATAGTTTATCTTTTTTCTATAGTATCCTATCCCATTCTATTCTATCCTATCACATCCCATTTAACTCTACAAGTCAACCACTAAAAATTTCATCTCGGTATGATTTTCCACAAGGAAACTTTCCAGTTCATCTTTTGCAAAAAATGAGAGTATCCCCTTGAAAGTAGAGTCAACATCTGATGGTCCATAAAGAGGTCGGCTAAAATTGAGCTGCACTTGCCACGTGTATACCAACTTTGGGTAATACTCGGCCTGATATGGCACACAGAGAAAACGTGTAGCATAAACTTTACGATGATGAAGAAGAGCCGCACCTTGCAAGCTTTCTGCCTTTCCTTCGGAAAGACGCGCCTTAGACCACCTTGACTTAGGATTAGATACCGAGTTACTTTGACGACCCCTTTTCGCATTATAGCGCTTCGCTTCGTCCGTGATTACGAGTTCCATCCCTCCGCCTCCTCCTATCCACCATCACCAAAGTATCAACCCTCAAGCACTATTTCACACACATATACTCCTTTACATTTCATCGAGCCATGATAACGTCTTCCTAAGGACTGCCGTCAAACTTTCTTTCTAAATTATGCCCACATGCTAGACGTTCAAATATTCCCAGTCTACTGTGCATTTATGGTAGCAGCACTTTATGACTATCAAGTTCATAAAATAAGGAATAATTGTCGAAAATAAAATAATTGATTTAATTTCAATGTGAAAGAGTATAATTGAACAGATTTGGATCTTTCTGAAATAAGAAAGAGTGGAAATTAGAATTGAAGAGTAAAAAAGAGAGAGGGTTAATGAAAGTATAAAGGGGGCAGATTGCCGATGGATAAAGAAATTCTTAAATGCAAATTGACAAGTGGCTCTTGGGCAGAGTGAGTATCAGAGACTGGTGCATTGCAGTGTCTAGCTACACGGATAATCAATATACACAAGGCGTCAACTCGACTTCCACGTCAAATTTACAAGTTTCCAAAGTCAAATTGAACCAATGTTGCAACAGGAACTGCCAAACGTTTTTATAATCCTCTGGTTGCTTGCACTTGACACCATTTCTAGTCGCGAAGACGATCACTCGAGCACGTAGCTATTCAGGGATTAACGATAACAAACAATTGAGAATGCACTTCAAAATCGTCTGAGAAACGATTTGCAAACTGATTGAATTTATAATCCGATCATAATGGTCCTTCAAATTTCTCATTGTCGTAAGTGTCCATAAAAGTAAAGTTTCTGCAACGGAATTTTCCTAGAAAGATGTTTAAAAATGTATCTAATTTTATTATTAATATTATTTTTATATTTAGCGATAAATATTCAGTTGGATGAATTTTATTCGATCAAATCCTTTAAATTCTAGTATCATTAATCATCACTATTTTTATTTTTGACTGTAGGCATTGGTTCCACCCATTATATCCTTGACTGTACTGAACAGACACGCCCCTTTACCATTGACTGTATTCCGCGATCACGCCTCCCTTTCACTGACTGTACTTACTGTTCACGCCCACTTTTTCCATTATTTTATCCATTAGACACACTTATTAACTTATTGTGTATTTATATCCCTTTCCACTCACTGTACGAATTGGCCACGCTTATTTCCTCTGACACACCCATTTTTCTTGATTGTATATATTTTGTAATGCCCATATTCCATTGATAGTACTTATTAGCCACGCCGAATTTTTTTCACTGTACAGTAACGCCCACTTTTTTTCTTTATAACAAACATCGATAGAGTGAAAATAGAGCAGATACGATTGTAAAGATTTAGTAAATCTTTAAAATGCAGATTGTTCTCCTGTTAAACATTATCGCAGAGGCTGATTCCTAAAATGGAAGCTTTTTTGTATAAAACTAGAGGTCTTGCCTTTTACGCCTCAATTGAGGATCCCCCTTCCACTCACCCTCTACCATTCTACATTTTCCAACCCTCTTGCATTTTTTCCCCAAGGTTTTAGTCTGAAAGCTCGGTTGAGCGTCTGAATGAATCCACGTGTTTTAATAAGTAATCGTGTGCTCGACCATCAAAGTGCCCCTCCCCCTTGACTGCCCACCCTAAAAGAACTTTAGCATGTTTTAGCTGCCATTAGCTTAAACCACGTCGGTCAAAGTGAGAGCGACGAGATAAAAGGCCCACGAGTCTGTTGGAGATGAAAAATCGTCGCGTTTTCCGCCCGCTTAACTCTCGCGCGGGTTCAGATGGGAAGCCATTCCCCATGGAAAAGCAGGATGCACGGAAGTGACACAGATGGGGCGGGGGTTAAGGGTTCAGTCGCAAAATTCTCTCTCTGAGAATAAAGGTCGACCTCGTAATCACGTTAAGGCACTCCTATTAGTGAGTGACTCGTGTCTAAATCCAAATTAAGTTCTGTTGTCTGGCTCTGCTTTAAATTTCGAATGTTTTAAGGCAAGGAAAGACTCGTAGTTGTAAATACTGAAAACCGACAATTTTTTCAAAAATACTTGTTAAAATGTTGTGATATTTAAAATTTAAAAATACGAAACTGTTTTCTTCTAGTTAAAAATACAATTTTAGAGAAAATATTCTTTTTGTTTGGTTTGTATATTTTTTTAAGTTATTTTTTTTTAAATACATCTGATATTTTAACTGAAATGAAAAAATTGAATTGCGACGGAGAGAATATATTTTTTTATTACATATATTTTGTTTATGAGATTTTAGAAAAAAAAAACCGGAATTTTTGGTCTTTTAAGAGTTCCAGTAGAAAGAGTCAATTATGATAAGACATTATAGATCGCGCCTGCAGATAGACAAACCTTATTACATGCGAGTATGAACATATATAGTCCTGAGGTATTTCTGATTAGAAATAATGAAATATTTATTGTAAAATTCTGGATGAAAATAATATTACTTTTTATTTTTATTATCTATTGATTATTCATCCGTAATAATTTTACAATAAATAATTATCAATATTATTTATTAATAAAAATTTAATTAAATCTAAATAGTGCTTGATAATTAAAATGGATTAATTAATTGAAAGTAAATTTTTAAAACTAATAAAGGAAACAATCGCAAAATGAGAAGAACAATAAATGGCTGAGATTTAAGAGCTAAATGTGGCACACGTGGAATCATAAATTTGGAAAGAGGATTAGTAAATACGCTTACTGCACTGAGTAAATTAAATTTACTGAGAAAATGAGACTAAATTAAATCAACAAAAGCGAGTCGTTCCAATCCAATTTTAAAGCGATTAGCAGATTTATAAAACGGATACTATTTCCCTTGTTAATCTTAAATCATCTTTGAAGAAATAGACTATTTAATTGAACATTTTATCGAATAATATTAAATAAAGTATTTTAACAATTTATCACGCCTTCACATTTTTTTTAAACAGCTTGCACCAATTCAGAATGAATTTCTCTTCTAAAAATACCAATATCTAAAATACTAGTTATCATAAAAAATATCGGTCGATCCTTAACATTTGATATGCCCTCGGTAATTGGTTCCTTCATCTTATTTAACGCAAATAAAATTAAAAGAAAAACTTTCATTTCAATTTACTTTCTCATCAAGAAAATCTGATCGATGATAGCTACGTATGCAGTTTCCTCTGACTTCCTCTTACGTCCTAAATGTTTACTCGGCTCGATCCCTTCTCAGGACGAAATCACAGAGGAGCGATGTGCTAGACAGGAAGCAAGTGAAGATGTAAGAGAAGATAGGGGTTGGGTTGGATTATATTAAGGGGGAGGGCCGTAAGTGTTAGGAAACGACGAATATATTTACGAAGTACGTTTGTTGCCCGGTACAAAGATTGGCTCTTGTAGGTGGAAATCACCCATAAATATTCAAATCTTCCGTGTATTCGATTCGGAACTCTAAGCTCCAGAGAGGGTTCTGCTTCTTGAATGCTTCATGCGTCTATCCTGATAACGTCTCAGACCTTTCGATTCCTATCACTATGATTAAAATGATCCGGATTCAAGCGTTTCCTTTCTTAGACTATGATTGCTTCGGAATTTGAAATTAAATTAGATATCTCATGTTATCATTTCACCTCAATTGCCTAAATTACATCAGAACATTGAGTCTTGTTTGGAAAATTAAAAATTAAAGAAACCTTAATCGAAAGCCTTATTGGAACCTCAATTGTTGTTAGTAGCTAAGTAGCTTCTACAAAATACTTTACAACCAGAAAATTGGAAGAATAAGGTTTGGTCGCAGGTGTGTAAGGTATTTATACCTTACACACCTGCGACCAAATAAACTGACTTTTCAAGTATATCTACGACTGGAAATGGAAAAGCCCTGATATTAAGGCAGCATCTCTCGTTTGCACAGAACCGTCACTGTAATCCTTGACATTAAACGATAGATCATCAAGCCCATTAGTCGTGTACTCTGATGGATCTCTTGGCATGGAAATGTTCTGTTTACAAGGATCACGACTGACTGCATTTAATTTAGCAGTCTCGGTTGAACTTGAATGTCATCTTCGTCTGAGAGGGTTTTGCATCACTGAATTTCTCTAAACATCATATATAGGGATAGTTAAAATGGGAAAATAGATGGAAACTGGATGCAATTCTCTTTTCCAACCTTCTTTTCCAAATTCGTTTTCCCACCCCAATTTTCTAAACCCTTATTCCAACTCCTGCTGATCAACTCACTTTTCCCGCCTTCTTATTTAATCTCCATGTCCAAACCATTTTCCTTTCATCAGAGAGGGGTTACCAAGAAAGGAGATGATGCACAACTGATGATAAGGAAGTTGAATTATCAAGTCTTATCATCAAATCTTCAATAATGAAACAGTAGCAGAAAAATTTTGCTTACTGTATAAGGAGAACGTTTTACGAGGAATATTACTTCTTCCAGCATATAAACCTCCTTAGCCAAATTCAAATTCCAATTTTCAACCTTTCCTTATCTTGTTCGCAGAAGTCTATAATTCCCACGCTTCTAATAACACAGCAAGTTTTCCTTATACGTATGCGTGTTCCCAAAGTAGTCTGGCTAGCAGTTACCGCAGACTCGGTAAGCCCATAATACAGTAGGATTTGATTACTCGGGATTGCTTGATTTGCATCTACTCAGCACAGGAGTAGACTTCGAAGACTGAGTACAGTCTGAAGGAGGAGTCTATGAATAAGTGTAAGGAAGGCGGTAGAGGAGAAACAGACTTGGATCTCGAGATTAAAAGCGCAGAGAGCATCATCAACACCTATATAATATATTTCCAGCCGCATTTGCTTTTGGAGTTTTTGCTTTTAAATTGTTTGTTAAAGCATATGTGGTAAAAAAATTACTGTAGAAAATACAGTACATAAATTACCAAAACAGACATGGTACAAAATCTGTTTAATCACACGTGATACAGAATCATCTAAAGCAGACGTGGTACTGAATCTGCTAAAGAAGATATGGTACAGAATCTGTAACAAATTATATGGTACAAAATTTGCTACATCAAATATAGCACACAAACTGCTAAAGGAGACATGGTACAGAAGCTACTAAGGAAGATATAGTACAGAATTTGTTAAATCAGACATGGTACATAATATGTTAAAGCAGACATGGTACAGTGGTACAGAATCTGTTAAATCGCATATGGTATAGAATCTGCTATAGCAAACATCGTACAGGACTTCTTAAGGCAGATATGATTCAAAATCTGATACATCAGATAGGGTTCAGAAAGTGAAAATCAAAAAATGGAAAACCAAAAAGTAAACTTGAACGTGAAAGTGAAAAGTTACATAATCGCCCCTCAGGTCTGATTTGATTAGTCTTACTAAGTCATCTAAATCTCGATCTGAGATAAAATCTGATCTCGACGATAGCCTGTCTACCTTAAGCATGGCACGTTCTCGACTCGAGATAAATGAACTCGAGATCATGATCTAAAATTGGCGAGAATGAATCTTTCATTAGATGCACATGAAAATGGTCTAGCCTGAGGGAACGTAACCTTGGTGGGTGTTCAAAGTGAACGAGGGACTTTCATGAATCTGTGTATGCATCTTTCATCTTTGGGTTAGCATATAACTTAAATTGAGCAGGTGGGACCCAATACAATCTTCCCCAAGGGTTTCGGCTGCAATTAATTTAATTTGATAAGTTTTCAGCTCATAAAAAATAAAAATTATCATGGTAAATTAAACTCTTGTTAACTTATACTTAATTTTAAAATGATACTTCTACAATATTTAAAGAAAGTAGTCTTTTATTTATACCTGAACGAGCCCACTTGAGTATCAAATAACATCAAATTTTGTAAAGCTCTGAAGTGATAGTCTCTTTAATGGAAGAAAATGAAAGAAACTTGAACTCATTTCTTGTCAAGAGCAATAGCTGCACCGTTAATTGTCCTCTCTCAGTGTTCTACCCGAGATCTTGAGGTTGCAAGTAGATTAGATGCTTGAAACCCGATTATTGAGGAACTCGAGATCTAATCAATAGGCCTTCTCACTCTGTTTCCTCACTCCAATTTACGGTGTTCGTCTCACTTCGAACCAACTCTCTAATTAGAGAAGCAACCGCGCGAATGACGAGCAAGTCAAAGTTGATGTGCGGTAGCTGAAAAGGATTAGCTCAGATGGTACCGCTAGTGAGTCCATAATCGTCGTTTCTTTTAACAGCTTCCGACATAATTGATCCTAAATAACCCAAATTGATTCTACCTTGCACCATCGCTACTTTCACTTATTCAGGAATTCAAATACAGCCATCAAACTTTAATGAGGTCGTAAAAGAAATTTTAGCACGGATACGAACCCGCTTAGCATGGAAGTGAACCTTCTTTAGCAGTCACAATTAAAAAATATTTGGTATTCATACTTTTTAGCATGGAAAAAACATGTAATATGCATCCAAGCCAATTTAGTCCAATTACTGACAGTTTTAGCATATATATTTAAACCACTTAGTTCAGATATGAACTCATAAAGCTTCGACATCAACCTTTACCAGGGATAGCAGATTTTAGAGTACATCTGCTTAATTAGATTCTGTACAATATCTGCTTGAACAGATTCTGTCTTATGTTTGCTATAGTAGATTGTGAACTATATCTGCTTTATAGAATTGTTTGATCAGACCCTATACCACATCTATTTTATCAGATACTATACCACATCTACTTTAGCAGATTTTGTACAGGTGCTAATGTTACAGATTTGGTACCATATCAAAATTAACAGATTATGTACCACATCTGTTTTATCGGATTCTATAATATACAATGTCTGATTTAACAGACTTTGTTCCAGGTCTGGTTGAGCAAATTTGGTACAATTCTTGATGCAACTTTGGAAGTTTGTATATTATATCTGCTATAGCAGATTCTGTACCATATATTTTACAACAGATTCTGTAATCTGTATTATATTTACATCAGCAGTTTTTATGCTGTATCTGCTGCAGCAGATTGTGTTCTATATCTCTTGTAATAAATTCTGCTCCACATCTGTTTAAGCAAATTCTGCACCATATATTCTGTAACAGAGTCTGCACCATATCTGCTGGAAGAAATTCACCATCAATTCTGCTTCTGTAAATTATAGTTCTTCGCATTAGCTTTATTAAAATTCTCATTTATGAACGGATTAAAATTATTTAAATTATTAGAGACATACCCTGTGTTGTAGATGATATCTAGAATACTTTAGAATGTCCGAAGAGGACAATGCAAATAGAAGAGTCAAGCGTGGGTATATTTGGCCATAACAGTATGGAGGGAAAACACGTGGGGACTTGATGATGACAGTCAACGACGTTATCCTAGGTTGGTATGGCGTGGAAATCAACAGGACCGCCGGCTTCGTTCCACGGTTTGCCCGTCGGCTCTCGCGGCTTCGTTCTCGCAATATCTTATTACACGATCGCTGCATGCCTTGCAGTACATGCCCTCATGTACCTACACCTTCTTGTGAGAGCTTCTCTGCTCATGTGTGCACCTCAGTGGCGTAGAACAATGCCCGCACCTACAAAGACAAAAGAATGCATATTTTAATAATAATTAAGGGCACGTGATACTTATTGATATGAGAAATTTAGTTTCCACATGTTTTTGTCCAAAATAATAAACGTATCGCTGAAACTTTTTAGAAATTATAGAGAAAATGAAAACAGAGGTAGAAAGGCAACCTTTGGCTTGAATAATTAGAGAAAGGCTAATTTGATAATGAAGGGTTCCTTTCAATGCTAAAATGGTTTGTGTTTTAGAAAAGCGAAATTCCACTACATTTTTGAGGTATTATTTTTATTACTTTCCACCTTATAAAGTTGGACACACGGTGTTCGACCACTACATGGGATGTGTTGTTATGGTGTGCCCAGAAGACCACCGGCACTTCGTATGAAGTTATTATCTCGTGCTGGGTTCCCCCTTTCACGTCCACCCCCTTCACATCGAGTACTACCTTTTCTCTTCCTCTTTTACGAGTCAACGAGTCTTTGCATAGGAGGGCAGCCCTAAAGTCACGTTCTAGACCGAGATTGCCGACATTAATATCTTATTACGGGATTATCGACGTGGGGTTTCCATGTCCCCCCATCCACTGACCTCCCTTCACCCAATATCGAGAGGAATGTGTGTACAAACTCCATATATGTGGTGAAATGCAAAATAATACAAAATAGAGCGTTGAGTTAAACGACCAAACGCTCGATCAGAAATCTAGAATATAATCGATTCAATTATTGAACCGATTCTTACTTAGACTATTATTTCGAAGACAACTGGAAACTTCAGTCGGATAATAAGTCTTTCAATGCTATAATTTAAAAGGGTTTATTATTTATATTTATTGTTTTGGTCTGGGATTACCGGAAAATTCATTAATCTAATTCGGAACGGCTGACAACCTTTTATTCGGATAAGAAATATTCTTGAATTTGAAGAGCTATGAAACAGAGAAAGAAAGTATGTCATGCCTAAGGTGGATCAATCACTGCGAGACTGTGTCGGTAGAGAAATAAGGTATACTTAAAGAATATGCTTCGCCTCGTTAACAGCACCTGCCTTTGAAAATGGTGACCTGGAGCGATTGTCTTTTTTTTAAAGAACAAACCTTCGGTTTCATGGACTCTTAAAAACATTTTTCGTTAATAAATAAATAAATTACCAATTATCGAGGCATTACTGTTTCCTTTTTATAATATCTTTAAATAGCTTTAAAGTGATTGTATTTAAAGCTATAATCAAAAATTCTTTTAATTACTCTGTAGAGTAGTTACTTTCAATTATTTCAGAAGACTCTGTACCATATATTTTGTAGCAAATTCTGTACCATATCTTCTTTAGAAAATTCTATACCATATCTGTTTTAAAATATTTTGCACCATATGTGCTTTAACAGATTCTCAACTATATCTACTTTAGTAGATTCTATACCATATCAAATGCAGCAATTTTTGTACTTCATCTGCCTCAAAAGATCCTGTTACAAATCTGCTTTAACAGATTCTGTACCACACTTTCTTTGGCAGGTTTTCTACAACAAAACAAATACTACTGCTACTTAACAAATTTTCTACCAAATCTGCCGTAAAAGATTGTGTACCATATCTGGTTTAAAAAACTTTGTACCAAATCTTCTTGAGCAAATTTTCCACCATATCTACTTTAACAAATTCTGTACCACGTCTGCTTAGGAGATTCTCTACCATATCTGCTTTAGCAATTTCGATATCATATTTAATGTAGCAGATTTTGTACCAGATCTGCTTTAAAAAATTATGTTTGTAATCTGCTCTAGCAGATTCCGTACCATCTTCACTTTGGTAGATTCTGTACCACGTCTGTTTTAGAGGATTCGGTACCACATCTGCTTTAAGAGATTCTCTACCACATTATCTTTCGCAAATTCTGTACCATATCTTCTGTAGCAATTTTTTAACAATATCTTCCTTTAAATATTCTGTACCATTTCCGCTTTAGTAAATTAAGTAGCAAAACTTATTTAACAAATTGTAAGATTTTGTACCATATTCAGTATAATGTCTGCTTTAGCAGATTCTATAACATATCTTGGTAACGAGATTTACCATCAAATATGTTTAATACAATACTGTTTATGTCTACATTTTCTCTCTAAAAGTGCCCTAAAATTCGTTAATATTATCAGATTTTTTCCGATTCGATATACAAGGTGGCACATTAAAATCAAAAGTTAGCTTGAAGATACCCGGGGGACGAATAGGCAGTCGGTTTCTACATAGGGTAACTAACACAGTCTCGTGGTATTAAGTCATTATGTTCGGGCCCGGTCCTAATAATACCCTTGGCTGCAGAGATGGCCAAGTGAGCGAGGTCGCGTCCATCTATCCGCCTCAACGTGCCGCATCCTCTTCTTCTCGCCAGAGGATCTCAACTCTCACCCCCTCTCACAAACTTCTCCTACCCACTAATCATAAAATCCACCTGCGACTCGCTTATGCAAAAGATCCCTCTTGTTTGACGAATTGAGTTCGAATTTTAATTTTATCGAAGGCAAATGAAGCGTACAAGTTATTGCTTCTCGTCCGAGGTTCTCATTTTAAATTGATTTTTTTGACGAGAAAATTATTTTCTTAATTTGTACTTGAAATCTTTAAATAAATATAAAATTTTCAAAACAAACATTACTTTATCGCAGAAAATGTTGAAATATTTTACAAATGTCCTTTCAGTTTTTTTTTTGTTCAATAATAGAAAGCTGAATAATGATTAAGAGAAGCTGCTTGAGAAGTGTTTTCTTATTCGTCGTAACTATGTCTCGAGTTCTGCTGGTAACGAGATAATAATTATAGCTTTTCTGGATCCATTTTCCGGATACTGCGCCACTTCAATTAACGGCTAAGCGTTCGCTTTGCTTATCACCGAGACTCTTGCTGGGTTAATTTTAATTGCAAGTGCGATCAACACTGTGACCCTTAAAAAATATAGACTGACCTCCACTATGTTCTATATTTTTTTGAAAAAAAAAAAAAAAAAATAGGATTTCCAAAATGTCCCAAATATATTTACAAAATTTCTAATAATATTAAGCGATGCAAGGCTCGAAAAATGATTGATTGGCTGTTTTATGGCAACAAGTTTGCTTGCTTTTCTCTATCGTCTGCGAAACGAGCCACCAATCTCTTTTCAGCTTATGTCTGTTATCACGAGCAAAAGATAACATCACAGCGAAATAATTAATGCGCCACGAAGCAAAGGCCGATCGGCAGCAACCATCGAACTGGTTTCGTTCAGATAACTGGTTTTATACAATTAGCATAAATATCGATGATGGCCAGCTAGGTAATGAAAAATCGCCGGTTTGAATATCACGGTGATTACAGCCGCATTGATGCACATGCGCAATTTTTCCAAGTAGGGAAATGTCCTCGGTTTCCGGCGATGATCGTAAATGCAGAAGTAAATGTCGTTACAAACTTGGAAACATACCCAAAGGTGTTTTCGATAAGCATAGGTAATTCTTATTCAAGATTAGAATCAGCCTCTGGACTCGCCAGGATTTACTAGTCAATTAGAAATTGCGAAATTCGAAATTAAAATTAACTTTACCTCCCAACTCGAGTAATTAGAAACTATTAGGGATATATGTTATCTAGAGAGAAACACAGGAATAATTTTGTTTAATTAATATGAAATGTAGGAAATGTTTCCCATTCGTAATTACATTTATATACATATTTTGTCAGTAAAAATCAAAACAAATGTTCATTCATTCAGTGGCAGTTTTTTAACATTTGTTGTTATCGTCAGATTTACATTGTTTTACAAGTATTCCTTGTATAGATTTTAAACAATTTTTGCTTTAGCAGATTCTGTACCATATCTTCTTTAGTAGATTCCTTATCATATCTTCTTTAATAGATTTCCTACCAAGTCTAATGTAGCATACTCGATGAACCACATTTATATCACATTGGATGTATTAGATTCTGTACCATATCTGTTTTAGCAGATTCTCCACAATATCTTCTTTAGCAAATTCTATACAATATCTTTTGTAGCAAATGTACTATATTTGCTTCCTCAGATTGTGTACAATGTCTGTTTACAGATTTTGTACCATGTCTGATGTACCAGATTCTATATCAAATTTGATATAGCAGATTATGTAACATATCTACTTTAAAATAGTCTACACCACCAATAGACTATATTTCATATCTAATTTATCATTTTCTGCACTCTTTACATCTGAATTAGTGAAAAGTGAGTCACTAATTTACTTTAGTGAAAATTTTTACTAATTAATAGTTGTATTTCACTATTTCAATTCGCAATTTTCAACTTTTTACTCATTTTTTAGTTAAAAATAACTAACAATTAGTAGGATTTTTCACTAAAGTAAATTAGTGATTCACTTTTCACTAATTCAGATTTAGAGAGCACCATATCTAATGTAGCAGATTTCGTATCAGATCTGCTTTAACATTTTCTACCAGATTTCAGTATGTACCACATCTATTTCAACATATTCTGCATCATATCTGCTTTATTAGGATTTATACAATATCTGTTAAAACAGATATTGTTTCATATTTTGTACTCTCTAAATCTGCTTTAGCAGATATGATTCAAACAAAAGCGTTTGATAAATAAAGAAATACATCACAGCCTCAATTACTAGACGGGTGTCGAGATTGTAGTTGGACAATGAGATTCCCCCATCCTTGGAGAAATATTTACTCGGTCTCCTGGTAAATCATTAAGGACGTTAAATATGAGTCGTCTTTCGGTACTTTTGCTTTCGAGGCGAGGCCAGTAATGACTTCATCAAGACGCTAGTCTGCCAGGATGTTATTAAAGTAATTACGGCGCCTTGTCTCTCCTCTGCACCCCCTCGCCATTCAACCTCTTCTTTATCCAACACTTTTGATTTCAAGTTCAGGATGAGTTATCCCTTCTAACTTCATGTTCTTCATCACGCAACCTATTTGTAATACTAATAATTAAAGGGGTGAGAATTCATAGATTTCTGTATAAAAATATTCAGATTCAGAAGTAATATATACTTATCACACTTTTTCATTAGAGTTATCTCAAATTAAAAGATAAAAGCATTTTATTTAGCCTTGATCCTAAAGAACAATGGTAATGCACCAGTTAAAAGAAAAAGGCAATTAAAAGAGCGCAATTACAACGAAAAGAAATCCGCACCACAGTTTAATTTAATTAGTGTTTTTCTCGGATTCTCTGATCCATTTAATTAATTGGTACTCGGAAATACAAAACGCTTAATTTGTTCTTTGAAATCTAAATTAAATATGATAATAATTTAGGTAAGGAGTTTTATTAAATTTTTATTATCAGACTGATCTTGATATTTATTTTCTATTTAAAGATAGAATAAAGAGAAAGGAGTTTCATCGACTTCAAGTTAGAAATTTAATATTTAAAGTAACAGTGAAACTTTTTTCATAAACCCCAGGAAACCTGTGATCCTCGACTCTCTTTTCATTTTCTAACTAGGTCATTTCTTCGAACTAAGAAAGTACAGGTGCACCAGGTGATGCTAACGATGTTTGGCCTCTGGTAAACTTTCGAAAAATATACGACCCTAGATTACGTAGTCGAAATTCCTCGACGTTTTGTCAAGGACTAAGAGATAATGTCTTGATCCTTTGATCGCTATCTAAAATGTCTTCATTCTTGTAAAACAAGTCTTCAGGAAGTGAACACACAATCCTCACGAAAATGAACACCAATTACGCCCAATTTAGAATTCTAGATACGAGACAAGATTAGGAAAAAAATTGCAACTGTTATCCCTGAATTTACAAACTAATTCCTGCATACGAATACGAATATGAATACGATTATTTCATAATTTACGATTACGAAATAATTGATCAGATTCAAGAAAAAAAATAATTGTGAAACTAAAATATCAATTTTTAAATAAAAAAAAGAGAAGAATAAAAGATACTTTTTCTCTAGTCAATTATTTAGAATTCGAAAAATCATGATGTACAGTAGCATCGAGGGAGTCATTTTGGAATATCTCTCATAATTTAAGGATTGCACAGTAGCTGCATAAGGGAAGCTATAATGACAGTAATTAAGGGTGGTCTCGTCACTGAAAAAATAAAACCTCCAGTAATTGCAGCACTTCTGTCTCTGGTCAGTATGCACCTCTCATTCCTTCACTCCTTTTGATACGTTCAGAGCCACATTTAGTCTCCTTCAATTGTAGAATCCTAATTAGAAAAGGAAAAAGGAAGCTTCAACATTTCTATTTCCCCTGCCTTTAATTATTTCCCTCGTTCTTCTTACGAAAATTGAAAACCTGACTGTTTAATTTATCTTGAAATCCAAGGCACATTTCATCCTCTAAAGTAAATGGAATTTGTATTTACAAAGAATTGCACCAAGGTTCAGTTATTTTCATTAAAAGAACCGTTATCCCAGTAGTGAAATGCGATTCATATTAAACAAAAGTTTAAAAAAATGGATTTCAATTTCTGACGCGGAATTAGAATTTAGCAAATAATAATAAAATTTTATAAATTGCCTCCAAGATCGTGATCTCTTTTTATCCCTGTTTTCTTACGAACTTTGACATCTTTGACCTTGACCTTGCCTTTGTATTTATGTGAAAATAAGTGGACTTAATTTTTTTTTAAATGAAAGGCAATTAAAAGCGGCACTTTTAATAATAACGACGATTCTCGCGTAAATCACTTCGCCGAAAGTGAAGTTAGGTTACACTAAGCTCTCAGCTGGCATTAACTAACTGGTTAACTGGTCTCCTGGAGCAGGACGTCTTCATCATGCGAGGGTATCCGGGGCCGGCTAATGTCTTTATTACCACGTCCGAGTCCCAAGGGCGCGAAGGGAAGGGAGAAGCCAACGACAAGAGAGAAAGAAGAATAAAAAAATAGCAAGAGAGTACAAAAAAATCTCTGAAGAGAGGAAAAGGGAGAAGAGAGGCCTGAAGCGCATCTTTTTCGCACGCTCGTGAAGTCTCAGCTTTATGGCCGAGGCACAAGACCAACTCGTATAAAATCTTTAGATAGGGAGGCAAGGCGGCTATGATTTTGAATTTTAACATCCCTCCGGAATCTAAAATATGTTTTCTCCTTGTAGCTACTTTGAAAATCGTTTACCTTCAGTTCAACTAAAGATAAAATGGTAAATAGCACATAAAAAAAAAACAATAATAAATTTTAGAAATAATATAAAACTGTTAATTAATTAATATACTGATAAGTAATCGTCCTAGAATAATAATAATTTCTCATCCTTCGATTCACACTCTCAATGTCAAAAATCCTCCCCAGACCAGCTTCAGCTCCTCTGACAGGCAAACATTTCTTATCACAAGATTCCTTGTTCGTCTCGCCGATTCTGCGATTAGAATGATGTATGACTTGCGTCCTTACAATCTTGGTCGATTGGCTTCTGGATCCCACAGTGTGCTGACCGTCTCGTGACAGTTTTAGGAGGTCGTGTTTAAAAGACGAAATACGAGTTGGACTCCCCAGGTATCACCAAGCCGATAAAGACAGGTGCGTGGACGTCACGAGGTGGTCGACTCCTGATAGAGTTATTATACCCAGGCAGGTGAATATCTCTCGATTTAGCTGCGAGCTCTCCTCTAATTTGTTTTCAAAATTCGTGAACATCATCAGCCTTGTAAATTTTTAATCAGAGATCCAATTCTTCTCTTCAGGCACTTAAATACCCAGACCTGAATTTAATCTTTATTTTCCCATTAAAGAGATAATTATAGATTCATAATTTTAGAATAAGAAGAATCTATGACTATTGATTAAAAACTCTCTATATTATAAAGAGATTCGCCGCCAACACTGTTTCAAGAATCCAACACTGCCCCCCCTCCCCATTCCTTATGGTTATTTCCCTCTTCTTAAAAAGTCTTGCTTACGAAGTACTACTATCCTATGATCCTATTTGTTATCCTTATAATCTCTTTAATCCTTTCGTGACTTATTTTTTTC
The DNA here is from genome assembly GCA_900474275.1 of Synergus japonicus. Classification (NCBI taxonomy): domain Eukaryota; kingdom Metazoa; phylum Arthropoda; class Insecta; order Hymenoptera; family Cynipidae; genus Synergus; species Synergus japonicus. The sequence goes on from UCOH01005851.1 coordinate 25,039, forward strand.
TCCTCTCCTCATCCCACCTATGAACACACAATCTATATTGTTGGATTATTTCAATAGCTAACGAGCTAAACACCATTTACGTTTTCCAAACAGTCTTCTCTCTTCATATACCAACTCTACCTCCTTTACCGCTCAACTACACTCCCCCGTCCTCTCAAAATTTCTAAAACTCAGATATAGCCTCCTCCTTCCCTTCCCTTCCCTTTTTTATCATCTCATATTTTATATTTATAGGCCCCTTAATCACCTGCAAATTTCTAGATGATACAAAACTTGGGCCTCCTCCCCTATATCTTTTCTCTCTTCACATACCTACTCTACCTCCTTTACCGCTCATCTACACTCCCCCTCCCTTAAAATTTCTAGAACCCATATACAGCCTCCTCCTTCCCTTCCCTTTTCTATCATCTCATATTTTATATTTATAGTCCCCTTAACCACTCACAAATTTTTCGATGACATAAAACTTGGGCCCCCTCCCCTATACCTTTTCCATACCACCTCCCGTTTACATTCCAAGTCTCTTACAGCTGAATCTTCACTCTCACCCCCTCCTCATTACAATCTTACAAAGCCTCCCCATGCTTAGTTCCCGTTTACTCCCACAACCCCTTCCCAAAATGTACTCTTTTTTACCATCTCATATATCAGCTCTCCGGAATTCTTTCTGCCTCCTCCTGAGTACAATATTCCATACCCCTCCCCATTTCTAGTGCCACAGAAATAGGAAGGGGATTTTTTCACTATCTGACACCCTTTTATTCAATATCTCTCACCCTTGAAATCCCCTTACTCCCACCAGTTTATACTGGAATACCATCACTCGACTTTTTTACAGCTTCTCCGCTTTATACCTCATCTATAATCCTACCTTTATAGTACGAGTATTATCCAGATATACATATATTAAAAATTTCTGGATTAAAAGAAAAAAGGATCAAAAATTCATAAAATTTGTATGAATCAATTTTGTATTTTTTTTCTTAAAAGCTAAGTTTTCAAAAATTAAAAAAAAAATTAAAAAAGCCATTTATAAACTTATTACTTCCTAATTTTAAAACAATAATGTAATGCATATTTGAAATTGAAGTGTAAAGCTTCCAGTTTACAATAAGTGGAAGTGAAAAGAATAGAGAAAATAAAATAAGAAAAGAACTTGAAGAATTTTTGTAAATAGAGGTGTAGGTATATCCCTTTGTGTTAAGTGTGATATATTTTGGATAATTAGATGGGTTTGGCATTAGACGTGGCGCCGGAAGAAGTCAAAAAAAAAAAAATCGCCGAGTTCGGCCATATCCCGATAAAGTCATCTTGGTTTCCTTCTGCGGAGGAACCACCTGTCCTAACCCAATTACACAAAGGCAAAACTACCATGTCGGCTGGCGTATCCTGAGGGTATTCGAGAAAATTATCCACGCTAGCGTTTCGGTGATTATACCAGCAGAACTGATGGGTTCGAAACTTAGGCTTTATTACAGAGAAGAGCGTACCTACACGCTCGATCGAGACGGTTCGCGAGTCGAGTCGATACGCCCCAAGTTCAATGTAATAACTCAATTCGTTTCTCCAAAAGCTGAATCAGTCCCTCGGCACACGTGGCTATGTACAATGGAATACTTTCCATAATAAAGAATAACAATACAAGATTCCAAAATTAAGTCCCAAATATATAGGACACGAAAAGATAAATCCCAAAACTATAGAATGCAAAAATAAGCTCCAAAAATATAGGATACAAAAATAAGTCTGAAAAATAGGGTACAAAACGTAATACTGAATTACAGAGCCTAAAACATAAGGTTCCAAAATTTAACATCTCAAAATAAGACCCAAAAAATGTAGGATGCTAAATAAATTCCCAAAATAAGTCCTAAAAAAAAAATCCCAAAAGGTAAGACTCAAATATAGGACATAAAATAAAGTCTTAAAATATTATACCCAGAAATTAAGACCCTAAAGATGTATAATCCCAAAATAAGTCCCAAAATAATGCCACAATATAAAATTTTAAAAATAGAGTCCCAAAAATAAGATTTAAATGCTAATGATACATCCAAATAAGTCTTGAAAAGTAAGGCCCAATAAAATAAGGCTCGAAAAAATAAGGTCTGAATATTACGAGTAACGGACGTTCGACTGAAAATATAAGGGGTTCATCACGGGACCCAAAAAAATTTTCGATAAAGGTTGACACCTATGAATGAGGCGCTCAAGGATAATGGCAATATAATGAGACTTTTTTTGTAAGGAAATAATTATTTTAGACGATTCCTTTTAAGGTCCTAGTTCGAGAAATGATACAATTTTCAACGAAACCAGCAATTGGACCGTATCATTGCCACTGAAGATCGCAAAAACGAAGAAAAAAAAAGACAGTGTCGGGGATTTTAGAGAAGCATCAGATCATACAGGCACTATTATTATCCCAATGGCAGGGCATAATTATCTAGGCGCCGACGATCGTTATTTTTCAGGATCCCCAAGGACAAAAACCCAAGTCACAGATGATCCCGTTTTTCGAATAATTAGGGAAAACCAGGTGCAACTTGCTTCACGATGTTCTTGGAATTTTGTGTATTTTAGTCTAATGCAATGAGTCCCAAAAAATATAAATTCTACAAGTTCCAAAAATATAAGACCCAAAAGAGAACGACCACGAAATATAATAAACTGCACAAATAAATCTGCAAATAGTAAGAAAAAAATAAGGCACAATATAAAAAAATCCAAATATAAGGACAAAGTATATGTGACCTCAAAAATTCGACTCCAAAATACAAGATCCAAAGTATGAGGCTTTAATATATAATCCCAAAAAGGACCCCAAAATGCAATATAGCATTACATCAAAATATAAGACCCAAAATGAAATAAACTTAGAGACTTAATAGTACAAATATCTAAAAACGTTAGTGTCCTGTATTTTGGGTCTTATATTTTTTATCTTATGTTTTGGATCTTTGGGCCTTTTTTGTCTTGAAAAAAGGCCCAATAACTCAAAATAGGATATTCAAAATATAAAATCCAAAATACAGAGCAAAAAATTAAGACCCACAAGCTCCGATAAAAAGACTCAAACTACATAGGACCTATAAAAATAAGACCCAGAAAAGACAGAGACACCAGATTATTGAGGAAAATATATTCAAAAATAATATCAAAATTCAGGACAAAAGGTCCTTTTTGAAATCTATTAGTTCTTAAAGTAAATCAGTGAGATCTCAATGTCAGTAATATTTCACTGATTTTTAGTGGAATTTCCGAGTTTATAAACTAAAAAAATTTCACTGTCAATCAGTGAAATATCACTGGAAATCAGAGATATTTTACTGAAATTTTCAGTGACCCTTTTGTTCCTATTTCACCCGCGTTGTGATTAATTCATTGATTAATTCAGTTTAAGAAAGTAACCAAAGATACAGATAAGGATCCTGACGTAATTTTTTGGTAGGAAGCCTCTTTGGCGGAGGTGTTATGGGTACTCAGGTAGCAACTCGTATATGTTCCTCAAGGCTATTATTTCATCGTGGTCCATTCTCGAAAGTATCGATAATGTCGCTCGGTCATTGACGGTTACTGAATCTTAAGAAGGTGCTAAGATGGAAGCTGCAGGTGCGACTATATTCTCAAAGTGTACCGAACACGATGTAGCATGACGAATCATTTTCTATCTCTGATCATCTTCACCCATCTCGGTTTCATAAAAAAAATCGGGTGATCATCTTTACAATTTTTAAATGCTCATTAGTTTTAATTCTAGGCAAAGTTAATGGAGAAAAGAGCCTTGCGTAATATACCATCTCTATTAAGAGATAATTATAATATAATGGAATATAATAGAACATAATACAGTACAATTAAAGAGATGCCTAAGCAGAGTGTCTATTGTGTGGAAATTTAAGTAAATTCGAGAATTGTCAGGGAATTGAAAAAAATCTGGGAATTTTCATTGACTTAGACATTCTTTACAATCTTAAAATACTTTCAAGTTTTTTGAAACTCAGTCCAACCTTTAAGAATTTTGTTTACATTACTTGAAATCTCTTCAAAATTTGTTCAAATTCCTTAAAATCACGTAAAATCTGTTGAAATACATTCAAGTTTTTTTAAAGCCATTTATAATTTCTTAAAATTCTTTAAATTTTGAAAATCTCTTAAAATCCCTTTACTGGAAATCTTGTGAAAATTCCGAAGCTGTTTTGATTTCTTTAAAAATCCCTAGAAATTCCTTAAAATCACTTGAAATCTCTTGAAATCCCTTCAAACTCATTCAAATCCTTTTAAATAAATTTTAAGTAACTCACTTGAAATTATTCAAAATCACTACAAATGCGTTAAAATCTCGAGAAATCTTTGCCAAATCCTAACACCTTTTTAAATTCTTTAAACATTCCTGGAAATTCAAAGAAATCCTTTAAATATTTTAAATCCTTCCAAGTTCTTTGAATCTCATCAAATCTTTAAAAATTCTTTAAAATTACTTGATATCTCTTCGAAATCTTTTAAAATTTATTATAATCCTTTTGAATTGCTTAAATTTTTTTAAATCTTTCAAAATCCTTTAAAAGTATCTTGAAATATTGTAAAAATCCTGAAAATGTCTGAAATTCTTTAAAAACACCTTAAAATTCTTTAAACTCACTTGAAATCTCCTGAAATATTATGAAATGTCTTAAAAATCATTAGTCTTCTGCATTCTTTTAAAATCCCTTCAAATTATTTAAAATCTTTCATAACTTTCTAAATGAGTAAAATATATTGAAATTATTTTCGTGCATTTTTAAAAAAGAAAAGGTTTTTTCGTACTAATTAGCATAAGATTTTAACGTAATCTTTAAATATATGAAGTACAGAATTATTTTATTATTAAGTTTAATAAGTAGACTTGAAACTTAAATTGTACGTGCAAACGTATGCATGGTACTGTTTAAGGCTTCTCATTCGATAACTGAAGTTAAGCAAGACTTAGATTCGGTTATAATCGGATGGGGGGGGGGGCATTGCTTTAATTTCTAGCAACAATATTATAATTAAATATTATATATTTAATATTATAATATTAAAAATTATAATTAATATTAGCGTGTCGATTTATTTTAATGAAAATTTACTTTAATCATGTCGAAATCACTCCATTCTTCAATTATCGAAGAAATGGTATAGCTCGAATCTGAATCTGCGACGTCCTCCCTATCTTGAAGTGTTTCAATCAATCTTGAGAAGCAAGGCCAACGAGACCATTGACATTCTCGTTAGCGGATCGAAGAAGCTTGAAATCGAATTGGTGGTTGGCAAGGGATTTTTTGTTAAGTCATAGGCAAGTAGCATTTTCTCAAGTGATTACCCAAAGATTAAGAAAAGGAATAAATTAAGGACGTAATAAAAGGGAGATAAAAAAGGAGTCAAATATTCAAGTTCTTTTCGCTTAAAAAAGTAAGATATATTGACACAATATCACTTTTAGAAAGAGATGCAACAAGCAGATTCACAGAAGAGAGAAAAAAGATGTGAATGTCAAGGAAATTGAAAAATCCGAATGAAAGAGACTCTCCTAATTCAAAAACTTTTTCATTTACTGGATGATTCAGCTTCTCGTTTACATCGTCACGATTTTCTTAAATAATTTTCCTTTCCTTTTTTAATTTTTGAATTAAAAAAGTATTTTAAGAGATTTATAAAGATTTTAAGGAATTTCAAAGGATGAGAAGACTTCAAAGGATTTTTAAAAATCCAAGAAATTAATTTAATGAATTTTAAAGAAGATTTGAAACATTTTAAAGAGTTTCAAGTAATTTGAAAGGATTTCATTTGATTTTTTCCACATTAGAATTAATTCCTTGAAATTTCCTAAAATCACTTAAAATCTGATGAAGTATTTTATGATGTCTTGAAATCTTTTGAAATCTACAGAAATCTTCGAACAATCCCTTTGGTAACTCTTTCAAACTTTTTAAAAAATCCTTTAAGTTCCTTAAAATCAGTTAAATTACTTAAAATATCCTGAAATTCCGTAAAATCACACTGAGAAACTTTGTGTTAGAAAAATTACTAATATCGATAGCAAGTAGGGGCAAAATCCCAAAATTGAAACATTTTAATACAGAAAATAATCAATTTTACTATTTAAATAGTAAAATTTATAATTTTCTATAATAAAATGTCTCAATTTTGGGATTTTGCTCCTACTTGCTATTGATATTAATAATTTTTCTAGCATAGAGTTTCTCACTGAATCTCAAGTCTCGTTGAAAACCCTTGAAAGTCACTTGAAATCTTTTAAAATCTCGGACAATGCCGGGTAAATTTCTATTAATAAAAAAATAAAAATAAAATAAAAACAAACTCTATAAAATATTCTCCCGTTAAACCACTCAGTATATAAACAAAAAGAGACTTGTCTCGATTTTCCGCGAGTATTTAATTTAACTTTGTCCTCGTTTTAACCGCTTTTCCAATTTTCCCAGCCCACGGAGTCGAGCCCAGTCATATAGGATTAAACCATGGGCGGTGATGCGAGAGTTTCGAGTCTCAATAGAGAATATAAAGCTTTCCGATCTTTCTATTTTCTCTATTAAAGTCATCGAGAGATGACCTGAGATACGATTTCGCTAGACTTCTGTAGTGTGGAAAATATCGAGTCGAGTTTCTCGTGTCTAGAATATTGTTTTCCTCAAGAAAAAGGGCATCCGATTCTCATTTTCTTTTTTTTTTTTTTGCGAAAAATAAACCCGAAAAAAGTGAACCAAAGATGATAGAAAAATTTTCAGCTAATTCCCACTTCCCTTTAATGATAGGATATCGATATTTTTCTTCAGATTGTCGATATTTTAACATCGGTATTTCCCTACCGATATATAGATGTTTCATATTGATAACAAGTAATATATCAAAGATAAAGAAGATAAAAAGTTATATTATAAAAGAGCTAAACATTGTTTTTCTTTAAAAATTGAATTGAAAACTGTTCTTCAATTTTTTTAAATAAATAAAAAATGTGATATAAAATTTACGCTGAAGGTTTAATTCAATGTTGTACGTCATTCTAATCTCTAAATCTCTAATTAAAAAATCTCTTATTAAAACAGTGTTGTAACGAAATGTCTAGAAAATCACATATACATTGTTATTGCGAACCTGATTGGTTTTTTAACGGCTTGAAATTGTAGAAAGGAAAATAAAATAATCGCGCGCGTGTTTGATTGCTTGTCCTTTAAAATTACAAAAAAAGTCTTAAAAATCCTCTAACATTCGTTAAAATCTCTTATATAATTCCCAAAAACTTCTAAACTTTCTGATCGACGTAAAAAAGACAAACTTTATAAATCAAAAAAGAATATTTTGATTTTTTTTCGATACATAGAATCAGAATTTATACATTAGAGCAGAAACACAAAAAAAAATTTTTGTTGATCTGAGTAATTCATTCGTTCAGCATAATTCTAAATGATAATTTCGTACCACTTACATTGCGATCTTGAGTTTAAAAATCAGCCGTGAATGTACTGCCGACGCGTTTTGAGTAGTAGAACAAGATTTCTAACTAGTGATAATTTCAAGCCGCGACGCAGAATTCCGCGCATTTCAAGTCAGCATTCCTCAAGTGGTACCGATCTGTAATCCCGAGTAAAGTTGATCGATTGCGCGGATGTTTTTAAAGAAAGGCTCCTTCTTCCCCTCAACGATCTTAGATTATAGATCGAGGCATCCATCCCTGTAAATTCTCTATCCGAAATAGATTGCTCTCGAGACACTTTGAGAAAAAAATGGGTGTTTAGTGTCGAGATCTGTATCACGAAACAGTTGACATGGACGTGTGAGAGACACAAAAAGGATGAAAGGAAAATGAGAATGTAAAAAAGAAGGAAACACGAATCAGAGAAAGGTGTCACCTACAATTAACATGTCTCGAAGTAAGGTACAAGTGTTTGGATCTTCTTCTTGCAAATCCAAATGGAAGATTTCTGTAAATTTAGAGATGCTAAAAGAATCTCTGTAACTTTTATTACTGTTTGCATTTCACGATAGATGAAAATACACTTGAGTGAAAGGGACATTTTAGAGGATAAAAGAATATTTAATCACTCTTAACACAGTTGACCTGTTTACAAGAATTTCATCAACTCAGAAATATGAATTCATATCGCTTCATTTATATATAATAAGAGTTCCAACAAAGAGACTTTGATGTAGTTGGAAATAGTATAAAAGGAATGACAATAATGTAAAGAGAACTTCATAACAAAATCACTCTCCTCAACAGAAAATTATTATGAATAAAGTAAATAGGTCAAAAGAAAAACTAGATAGGCTCTCTTTTTCCTTCATATCCTGCAATGAATTTAACATCATTTTAATATGAATAAAAATACCGGAATTAAATATAAATTTTATATAGAGACCATTTTCTTATTTATTAAAAAAATATCTGTAAAACACCCACATAATTTTGTACCACTCGGTATCTTCCACATTTTCTGTTGACTGTACGCCTCTTGACCACGCCCATTTTGCTTGTACAACTCAGAACTGCCCACTTCTTATTTGACTGTACCAATTAATCACGCCTACTTTCTTTCTAGACTACCACTTGGTCCCGACCACTATTATTATTGACATTAGATGTGTAACATCCTCGCTTTTATCCTTGTCTGTACCATTTGGCAACGCCCACCTTTTTCATTGATTGTACCATTTCGCCACGCCTACAACTTTTGTTTACTGTACCCCCTGACTCCGCCCACTTTTTTTTTACTGATTTTCTGTATCACGCCTATTTTTATCTTTATCTACATTACTTGCTGAAGTCCAATTTTTTTACTGACTATAAATTAGTCACGCCTAGTTATTTTTTTACTGTTACTTATCATAACGGCCACTTTTTCATCAAAATCTAGAATAATAAGAGGTGTATTTATAAATTAGAGGACATAGAAAAAAATTAGAAATAGAGTAAATGAGGTGGTGCAGTTTGCAAAAGAATGACAGACACTGTTAGAGGTTTGTAATGCTTCCAGTCATGTAATCATACTTATGGTGTCGATCCTCATCCCCTCTCCTCATTCTCTTCTTCTTCCTGCTTATACGTTCTTTAGCCTTCCCTATCGGTTCTTTTTACTTCTCTCTTTCTTGGCGAGGAAGAAAATGCTTCCCAACGCGTATCGATGCCGTAAAACGAGAATCAGGTACAAGTAATTGCCGGGTATAAAGAGAAGCTCTATAAGGTGGATAGGTAAGAGGTGCACGTGAAAATAACGAAAGGGTAACGAGAGAAAATAACTTCTTTGGATGTGAACGAGCAGCAACCGTCGCACGACTTGCGTTGGTATATGGTATTTGGGATTATGGTATAAATGGTGTATAGTAGAAAATACCTATAGTGAAAAATATGTATAGTAAGAAATATCATAAAATCCCCCACTTCGCACCTGGCTCGAGCTACTGGTAGCCGGGGCTCAAGACTCGGCTAAACCTTCTTGTAATTTTACTTCTTCCCATTTCTTTCTTGTTTCTTTGCGTTTCTTCCTCTATCCTGCATTGTATTGGGCGGAGAATCGACTCTTGCTTGGTTTTATCGAGTTTGCGATACGTGGCGAGAACAAACAACCTTCTTCCTGGAAGAAGCTGCAGCGATAAATAATTTACGATTATCGTCCATCTTCGCATAAAGAATAACCACTCCATAATCAGCTTATATTTACACGCGTAACGATGTGGTGGTATCGAGATACCCGCGGTTTTATCAGCAGAGATATTGTAGTACCACTACTTCGATTCTATCTGGATATTACACTCCTTATTTGAAAATAATAAATAATAATAAATACTTTGACCGCAAATGTTTGAATAATTTTTTAGTACATCACGGAAAAAATTATTTTGGACAAGAGAAAGTTTTCAAAATGTTTCATTAACATTTTTCAAAATCTGAAATACTTTTCAAATAATCGTAAAACAATCTCTATTCCTCTCTGACGCTTTTTATTCTTTTTATCAATTTATATAATTTTCTATTTTTTTTATTATATTGATAGCCCCTTTTATTATTTTTTCTTCTTTTCCATCAGCTGAGTATCCACTTTTATCATTTTCTATTTATTTTTTAATATACTTTCACGTCTGTCATTTCTAATCACAATTTTTTATTGAAGTCTATCCTTTTCAAACGCTTTATATTATTTTCTAACATTATCTATGATTTTCAATCACTTTCTAGTATTTTCAATCATTTTTTTTCTATTTTTAGAAACCCTTTGTACCATTTTATACTTTTTTCTATCCCTTTCTATTCCATTCTATATATTTTTATCCTTTTGTCTCAATTTTATATTTTTCTATTCTCTTTTTATCATTTTTCACCCCTTTTCTATTACTTTTATATCCGTTTATCTTCTTTTCCATCCCTTTCTATCATTTTATACCCTTCCCAACTTTTTATTCAGATATATCTTCTTCTACCCTTTTGATTCCTTTCTATCCCTCTATATCTTTTGACTATCCAGATTAATCTTTTTTTTATTCATTGTCTTTATTTGTACCATTTTCTGCTCGTTCTTTTTCTTTTTTTATTAAATTGTTCCCTTTATATTCCCTTCTATTCCTTTTTTATAATTTTTGTCCTATTTATCATTCTTTTTAATTCTTTTCTATTACTTGTCTAACCCTTCTTATCATCATATACTCTTTTCCATTTTTGTTTCTATATACACAATCCCCTTTATCCTTTTCAATTCCAGTTTATATATCCATATGTATCCTTTTCTATTCCTTTCTATAGATTTTTATCCTTTTTCTCTCATTTTTTAAATTTTCTATTCCTTTCTTTAGTTTTTAGTCCTCTTTCATCCTTATCTGTTTTATTCTATCCTTTTCTATTACTTTGATATCAATTTCTATCACTTTACATCCTGTTCTATTATTTGATACTCTTTTCTATCATTTTCCATCCCTTCCTACATATTTTTATACTCTTGTCTCATTTATATATTTTTCTATTGTTCCTTGTCATTTTCATCTTTTTCTATCCCTTTCTATATTTTGCCAACATCAATTAATGTCGGCAAAGATAAAAGGAAAAAATAAATATTTGCAATGATTAAAACAATATTAATATTTTATTTATTCCCTGCAGATAGACAGAGTAAATAAGTAGTTAACAAATAAATAATTAGTAACATAGGACTGAAAATGAATACAGTAGGATAATATAACGAATAAACAATCATAGGAGAGAAAAAGGTAATAATTTACAAAATTTTGAAAACTTCCACACAAGAATATTTGTCTAGGTCTGATTTTTCGACTTTGACAAAATAACTAATGTGGTTTTTGTTGAGGTGAGTCCGGGGGCAAATGTAACTTGTCTGGCGTAGAAAGGCATAAAAGCAAGACGACAGATGGGAGCAGAGCGGCGTGAAATGGAAGTCAAAGCTGAGGCACGCCGCTATCATCAATATAGCATAACCTGTCACTCATCTGAATGAAACTATAGATGCATTACTGGCAATCTCTTCCGTCCAGAATCCATTTTTGTTCCACCCAAAGAAAAGGGGTTTCCTTTTACTGACAAAAGCCTCAAGATTCTGACATACACGTCTCCGAACGTTTTACGGATCACTAACTTCACTTCTAGCACTTGCAAAAAAAAAAAAAAATCTTTTAAAAAATATCTTGACTTCAATATTTTCCATTATTCGAGAGAAATCCGAAAGAAGATTTCTCTGATTATGATTTTTAATCTAATATGTCCTCCAATCAGATTTTTCTCTATTAACCGAGAAAAGTTTCAACAAGTTTTCCATTCGACCGATTCCTATTTTCTTACCCCCTTCTTTCCTTTCTTTGTCAAAGTCAGAAACTGTCGTCTCAACAAATTTTCCGAGTTCAGCTTTGATTCATTAATAATTTTAATAAGGGCTGAAAACTGGAATAAAGTCTTTGTATGATTATAATTCACCGTTAATTTTCTGAAGTTCCTTCCTGCAATTTCTTCCCATCCCATTTTTATGCTGAAATTCTGCTACTTACATTTTTATCTCACCCCCTTCTACTAATTTAAAGTTGTTTTTTCTTTCTGGTACATTTTCTGTGGCGAAAAAAAGTAACAGATAAAGACACGGAAAAAGGAAAACAAGTGTTAAAAGGAAGAAGTTAATTTTTCTTGAAGATATGAGCAGTTTTTTTTTACTTATAGAAAAATACCCCAATTTTCTAAATGTTTCACGTGAATAAACAATGTTGTGTTTTCTTTAATCTTTTAAGAGAAAGAAAATGAGTAAGATAAAGAAAGAGAAAAAATTCATTAAGCTAAATTTACTGTGCTAATAAAACGTTAACCATTGGTCGTAAAAGGCATTCAAAGTTTCTGCTGATTAGGTAACATTGACAATACGACACCCGTATCTTGTTCTTCATTGTCAGAGATGTTATATTAGCGTCGTTGTTTCCTTCCTTAATTGTTGCCATTAAGGAGTTTTATAGGTCGTAATTCGTTGGAGAAAAATAATGAAAGACGTGTACTGTAAATTGTCATTTTTACTTGGCAATTAATGAAAATAGTGTTACTAAAAGACACATGAAATGAAAAAATTCCGGTGAATTTTATATTGAAGTAAAGTATAAATTGTCAAAATCTCTTCAAATCTTTTATTGTTTTTGTCACATTCCGTTGAATTCTTCTGAATTCCGACGAATTTCATAGAATTCCATTAAATTTTGTTTAATTTCGCGAAATTTCATTGAATTTAGTTGAATTCCGTCAAATATTACTGAATTCTGTTTAATTTTGATAAAATTCCATCGGGATACGTTAAATTCCATTGAATTTCATACAATTCCATTCGATTACGTTGGATTCCATTAAATTTTATTCAATTTAATGCAATTATTCTATTAAATTCGTCGAAATTCATTAAATTCCACTAAATTACGTCTAATAACATAAAATTCAACATAATCCAGTGGAATTTTATTAAATTCAACGAAATTCAGTGAAATTCAATTCAATATGACGGAATTATTGTAATTTTGTTAAAAGAAACAGAAATAACTGGAATTTACTTGTGGTTCCAAAAAATTAAAAATTGGAATTTGACAGAATTCGATGAAAACTAAAAGATTTTAAGTAATTTTCAAGAAATGGTAAGTTGTATCAATAGATTTTAAAAGAGAAGAACAATTTCGCTAAAAAGTAATTTCTATAAATCTTATTTAATTTCCCTAATTCAAAAGAGTTCAAGTAATTTAATATTAAAATAAAACTAATCATTAATTTAATTAATAAACTTTCAAAAATTCTAAGAGATTTCAAGTGATTTCAAAAAGAGACTTAAAAAGTTTGGCAGTGGGTTTTAGAATATTTAAAGGAATTTCTACTTTCCCGGGATTTTGCGGCATATTTAGAAATGAATTCAACTCGCAAGAATACACAAAATATAGTCACATAACGGAAAGGGGGTCTCAGTTTAAATATGCTGAGAAATAATAAAGAAAGTTCCAAGATTGAACCAAATAAGGAGAGAATAAACCGCCTCTTGCATCCACAAATCTAGAAAGCGTTGACATGCCTGGAACATGTTGATTGTACATTGTAACGTCTCTTAAAAAGATAAACAGTCCCAAGGTAGAAGACACGTCCCATACAAATCACCAGAACGAATGCAGAAGCGTTGGAGTCCTAATCCCCATCAGATGTCTAATAAAGACCTTTAAATCTGGGCCCACCGACTAAATTACCATATGTACATGTTACATGTAAAACCGTACATTGTACAATACGTTTCTCTCGTTCCAAAATCCTGAAATACCTTGTGTACTCTCCAGTATTACAACCAGCCAACAGAGCCTGTTTATTTTCAATGGTTGTGCTCGCAAGTCTCATAGGCTGGTAATTATTACACAGCGGACAGCTTAGAGGAAAGAGTTATTGCGTACGAATAAGCAGTGGTGGTGTCTTATGGGAGTGGGTATAGAATATACATGGTAACTTGACCGAGGCATTAAGATGATCACCCGCGGCGAGCACGCATATTTTATGGGGATGGCTCTCGTTTATTCCCCTTTTTTTAACGCCACTGCGTGGGCAATGTGAGCATCCAGCGGTAAGATGAACGCCAGTGTCTTTAAGGAAAGAGCCGATTCTCCAGTCGATACCTCCCACGAATCACAGCGGAGAGCTCATTGTTTAAGGATTTATTAGAAGTTATGAAAATATATTGACGACGAGAAGCAGGACTTGTGTGCGCAGAAGTGATGATTTAATGATATTGCGATTTTATCGTATTTTTCACAGTATTTTTATAAACTTGGAATCCTTGTAATTAATGACGCGCTGTTGTGGTAGCGAATAACGCTAGGTACTTCAATGAATTCCATTGAATTACGTTGATTTCCTTTGAATTCTTCTATATTTCATGAAATTCCATTTAATTTCATACAAATCCATTGGATTAGGTCGAATTCTATTAAATTATGCTTAATTTAATAAAATGCCAATAAATCCGTGCTATTTTCTTTAATCCATTCAATATTATGTAATATTCCATTACATTCTTTCGAATTTCAATGAATTCAAGTGATGGACTGCGCTAAATTCCATTGAATTCTCCTATATTTCATAAACGCCATTGAATATTATTTAATTTCATACAATTCTACTGCATTTCGTTGAATTCCCTCAAATTCCGCAATTTTTCATTTAAATTTATAAAATTCCATTGAAATAAGTTGAATTGCTTTGAATTCTTCTATATTTCATAAAATTATACTTAATTTCACACGAATCCATAGGATGAGATCGAATTCTATTAAATTATGCTCAATTTTCTTTAATTCCATTACATTCTTTCGAATTTCATTCAATTCAAGTGGAATACGTTAAATTCCATTCAATTCTTCTATATTTAATAAAATTTGATTGACTTATATTTAATTTCATACAATTCCAATGAATCCCGTTGAATTCGCTCAAATTCTGCAGAATTTCATTTAACTTCATAAAATTCCATAGGATAAAGTTGAATTACATTGAATTCTTCTATATTGCGTCAAATTACATTTAATTAATTTCTGCTGAATTTAATAAAATGCCAATGAATCCGTCGAAAGTTATTCAATTCCATTACATTCTTTCGAATTTCATTGAATAGATTCAACTGAATTGTCATATAATTCATAAAACGCATTGAATTTTATTTAACTTCATAAAATTCATTTGGATTACGTTGAATTTCATTGCATTCATATATATATATATATCATAAGATTCCTCTGCATACCATTCAACTTTATATAATTATTATTACGCCATAATTCTATTGGATTATGTCGAATTCCATCAAATTATGCTCAATTTACTAAAATTTCAATAAAACCCGTCGAATTCAGTTGAATTTCAATTAATTCCACTGGATTATGTTAAATTCCATTGAATTTCGCTTAATTTGATTCAATTCTATTGAATTCCGTCTAGTTTCATAAAATTGCATAGAATTCCGTCAAATTCCATTGACTTTCGTCCAATGTAATAAAATTTCATTGAAATATGTCGTATTCCAATGAATTCTGCTCAATTTATTATAATTCTAATAAAAATTAACGAATCTAGTTGAAATTTTACTGTTTTCTATTGGATTATATCGAATGCCATATAATTTCACCGGATTATGTCCGATTCTATTGAGTTTCGCTTAATTTCACAAAATTCCATTATCTCAGTCAAACCGTTGAATGGTACTGAATTCCACTTTATTCACCGATGTACCGATTAATTCTAATAAATTTAATTAAATTGAATTGAATTCCATTAAAATAAACCGAATTATATTGAATTATATAGAATGCCACTGAATTCATTTTGAATTACAATTAATTCCATTGATTTATATTCAATATAATAGAAATTCTATTCGTCACGTGAAATTGCATTTAATAAAAATTTTTTTGACTAAACTCGAATACATTTCGATTACTTCTGTGTAATTCTACTTTGATGAATCTACAATAACTAAAGCGGATTCAAGTGAATTTCTTTACCAATAATATTACTTTGAGAGTAAAGTCTGCTTAAAATCTGATAAGAACACTCCATCTACAGTAGTACAATGACATCCATCCAAGTATAACTGAGCCAAGCACTGCTAAACTTCGGTGATTGAACGAGAAGCCTTAAACTATTCCATATATCCAAATGGACATTATTATGTATTAAAATAGAGATCATATAGTAGTCCAAATTAAGAATCTCCTCTATCAAATCCTGACAACATCTTCATGATAAATGACCTCAAAAAAATGTTAATGAAAAAAACTAAACTATCAATAAATCACGATCTATGCATTAACATAGACCTAATATATTGCCATATCACACTCGCGCCTTTGTTATCTCTTTTTGATCATTACATACGTGCACTCCCCCAATTCTTCACTGCCAATATTTATTTCCGAGTGTATAGTGTTTCCGGGTACTGGAGATTTATAGTCCGCGGATGAGTTGCTGGAAAATGAATCAGCTCGGTCAGAGTAGTAAGGATTCATAAGGACACAGATAGGTGCTTCCAGAGCACTAATCCTTCCATTGGTATTCTCTCTATTACTTTTTTCTTTTTTCTTTTTTCTTTCTTTTCGCGAGAGGACATTCGTATTACATCCTTTCTAGGAGAATTATTATTAGTCCTCGAAGCAGTCTGCAATGTGCGTTCATTGTGATTTACCAGAAAGAGCCGCGAGGGTTGATGGATTACCTATTGAATGGTAATCTGCTGCCCCCGAGGGCTAGTCGCGAATGGTCGTTGTCGACACTGACAGAATGGGCGGATGTCCGAGCTGTGCGCTAACCAACAATACAACATGCCATCCAATGTTCTAATCTTTTATGTCATAGTTATTGCAGTGACGTATCTACGTTTTTCTAGTTTTTAAGCGATTATAAAAAATTACCAGGAAATTGAAATAGTTTTCTTTTTAATGTTTTCTCTTAGAGAATTTCAAAAGAATTAAAAAGATTTTCAAAAATTGCAAGTATATCAAATAAAATATTTTAAGCATAGAAAGATTGAATCTCCTATTATTTTAATTATCCGGAACCGTTTTCTCCAACCAGAAATGTCCCGGAATTATCCTCTATTGCCAATATTAGTCATTTTTCCGATGAGTCAAATTTACGAACTGAGCAAAGGTGAAAAGGAAGAAATCCGAAAAATTGCGAAATACCTAGTTGATAGAATTCAAAATAGATGAGAAAAGATAAATAATAATTAATTTTTACCCTAGAAAGGAGAAAACGGAGGAATGGAGAAGGGACTGTGAAGTCTGTAATTTATCGATTTTGTGAAAAGTTAAGGAAACTTTTGCACAATACTGACTGGAAGAAATCTTGTAAATAGGGGACATTAAAGACCTCAGACGTCCACTTAAGGTAGACATTCCCACCTTATGTTGAAGTTTTTCTTCCAACTCTTTATTTGAACGAGGCACTCAATTTTCAGTTACGATACTGATAATTGTGAACTCTTAGCGTGTATATATTGTGAGGGACCCGAGGTACAACAGAGTGTAATTAATATGGCTGTTCCGAGAGTCGAAAGGCGCGTATGCACGCCCACAGCATTCGGGAATACAATACGTATAAATCGTCATGAATTTTGAGAGGCTGCAATTTCGTATTCAATTGCATTTTGGTACCAATATGCATGTATTATATATAAATAAATAAATAAATAAATAAATAAATATATATATATATATATATTCGAAAAGAAATATACGTTTTTATGCCCGCGCCTGATTTTTTACTATGCCATTCGATATGTGCTGCCATATGTCATAGAATGCACATTCACATCTCCATAAAAAATATGTATAACATCTCTTAATAAAATACATCTACTTCAGTTCAAAAGAAAAATTCATCTCGATATCAACTTATGTTAGCATATGAATTATGAAAGGAAATGAGAGAGCATAAAGATTGGATTTTTATAACTTGTATGTATATATGACGTAAGTGTGTATAATACAGTCGGGTTACCATATAGGAGGAACTTCATCTATCATTCTGATCTCATCCTGGCTTTAGGCGACCCCGATACGTCATTTTCCAAATCTCCAGGGGGAATGGCCCGAGATTTTTAGATCGAAAAAGGGGATGAAAGAGAGAGAAGGAAAGAAAAAGAAAGAGTGAAAGAAAAGAGGAAACGGAAGGAAGGAAGGAAGGAGTGTATGGCAAAGGCACAGAATGTCTTGGTGTCTTCGAGAAAATAAACTCGCGGTTCTGACATCTCGGGTCGTATAATAACCATTGCGCTTTACGCCATGGAAATCCATCTATTTTCAGGTTTTCTAGACCAGACGAGGCTCATTTTTTTCTGCGAATGACATTTAAAGCCTCATTGATCCAATAGAATCGAAAAACAATTTATCATCTCAATTACAAAGTTTAAATTAACTAGTTAACAAACACACGTGCTAATAAGCGCGCGATTGTTTTGTATTCTTTCTTACAACTTAACGATTTTCAAGTAATTTTCACTAAATTCAAAAGAATTTAAGAATTTCTAAATAATTTTGTAGAATTTTAAGGGATTTCAGAATATTTAGTGGAATTTTAAAGGAATTTAATGGATTTTGAATGTTGTAAAATTTGTAGGAATTTTAAGATATTTCAACGAATTTTAAGGGATTTGGAAAGTTTTGTATGAAATTTTAAATAATTTCAAACAGTTTCTAGAGTTTTAAGGAATTAAAAATTTTTTCGTAGAATTTCGAGGAATTTTCCGAGAATTTAACGTATCGTAAGGAATATTCACGTTTTTTAAATGGTTTTAAGAGAATTTTGTGAAATATTAAAGTATTGCATGAAATTTTATGAGATTTCTAATCATTTTAAAGGATATAAAGGGAATATTATTGTAGAATTTTAATGAATTTTCCAAAATTGCTACGAATTTTAAGAGATTTTCACGAATTTTAATGAATTTCAGGAGATTTTTTTAACTTTTAATATACTGTATGGATTTTGAAGAATTTAAAAGTTTTTCGGGTAATTTTATTGAGCGATTTCAAACGATTTTTATGACTCAAAATATTTTGTAGAATCAAAAAGAATTTTGAAAGTTATCGTCAAATTTTTAGGGATTTCAAGAGGTTTTTCTGATTTTTAAAAGATTTTGTAGAATTTTTAAGTTCGTGGAATTTTTTGAAAATTTCTATGAATTTTTAGATAGTTTCCCCAATTTTAACGAGTTTCAAGAGGTTCCTAAGAATATTTAAAGAGATTTTAACGAATTTTGCTATTATTTTCGAAAATAATTTTTTTGAATATAACTTCTCAAATAATCAAAATTGAATGCTGATGTAAAGAATACTTAATGCTTCCTCTATGAGAAAGCAAATCATATTTGCTTACAGGAAGCAAAGTGCTCATTGAATGAGTACAAAAGTTGATACAACTTGACAGCTAGTTAAAGGATATTGAAGTTTTTTGTAAAACTTTAAGAGACCAGCAAATCATCATGTGCGTTATTATTTTGTTTTCCTTGTTACAATTTCAAGTCATTTAGAAGCCAATCACGTTTGCAACAACAATGTACATAATCTCGATGTAAACGTTTCTTTTTTAAAAGAAATAAGCAAAAGTGCTCAAGCAGAAGTTCTTAAGCAAAAGTTTCTTCGATTTTGAAGATTGAACTGCAATTTTGAGATGAGGAATAAAGTGAGCAGAAGAAATGTTTAAGAACGGGAATATTGATGTACTAGTGAAGTACGTGGGTACGAGTATGGAAGAACATGTATGTGAAATATACGCCTTCTTGCTTGTAGCAATTTATACGCAATGGTAACGCCCAAAGTTTGTTCAGCGACGCGTTCCTGCCCTCTCGTTTGAACGATTCATGAGATCTGATGAGGTGCTGCCCTTCCAGGGCCTTCGACACGTTTATTACATGTTCACTGTACAGTGTACAGTCTGTACACTTACGTAAATGCAAATGTATTTTGTCACTCGACCTGAAACTCAAATCTGCTTCTGGCAATTCAGTCCTATTGAATATTCACTTAAAGAGAATTTAAGACGAGTCAGATGGCCATTATTACTAAACGTTTCCAAGATTTCCAAATTCCCCGTTTTACAATACATACAATATATCTTTCCTTAATTTAACTTCCCAACCTTTTTTTCCACCCCCTTTCAATATTATTTTCTAATTATATTTTCCAACCTTATCTTTCCATCTAATTTTCCGAACCACTTTTGCCAGCTCCCTTTTTTTTTTATTTTCCCACTTAATTATCCCACCCGCTTTTACCAACTCATTTTTCCGACCTTATTTTACAAACCTTTTTTTTAAACCCTTTTTCTACACATCTTTTAATCTTATTTTTCATACATCTTTTTCAACCTTGTTCCAATCGTGATTTCTCACAATTTCTTCCACTAGGCCAAAAAAAAAATAGGTAAGTAAATCTTATTTGCGTAAGAAATAAAAGAACTACTGTTTAGACACATCCTTTCTTAAAAAATAGATGACCTGTCGAGTGTCCGCAGTTTATTCGTGATCTAATTGGTTGAGAGATGATTACGTGGGATCATCACAAGTGCGTAATGTGAAGTAATTACATAGGCGCGCGAAGCGCGGTGTGATGTTTTAGTAAAATAAGAAAATAGGTTAAGCAATTCTCTCACATGCGCGTTTTGTAAAATCAATAAAACTGCAAGTAATTTTCTTTTTCTGATATTCATCAAAATACATCAACTCTGCTAATCATGAAAACGAAGTATAGTCTACTAAAAGACATCAGAACGAAAGCTTCCTCAAGTGAAAAAAGCCCAACAATAAGAATTCCATTTAAAAAATACCAATTCATCCATAATTAATTCGTTCACAATGAATTTCGAATTTCTGAGTATTCGCATCATCTGTCTCTACTTGTTTCTCATTATCCTCAAAAATGCAGAAGCCGGGGAAATAAAATGGTTAGATCACTTCATGAAGCACATAATTCGCATAAAAGGTGACAAGGAAGTCAATCAAGTGACTTTGATAATAGAAACCGATACAAAGAATCTCCAATCTACAATCGAAGAATTAAGCATCCTCGTCTCCAGGATTATGCCAATGAAGAAAATCAACTTTGAAAAAGCAAAACTTGAAGAAGCCGAGAAGGAAAATCGATTACAGCAATTTTACGATCCTCGCTCAACACTTTTTCTGATAATCCCTTCCGAAGCAGAAGATTATCTTCCAAGACTGACTTGTTCAATCAACTACCTCACTCAACTTTGCAGAGCAAGAAGGCGTCCAAAAGTCCTGATTATTCTTCTCCAGGTAAGAAAAGCTGCACACTATAAAAAATTGTTCCAACTCATGTGGTCCAAACAATTTCTCGATGTCTCTCTTATTGAGCTTCTTCAACAAGAAACCATCTCAAAATCGTCGATCTATTCTCGCGAAGAGAAAAGAGTGTCAGTTAAATTCCATTCCTATCTGCCTTTCACTGATTCCTTCATTGAAAAAAACTACTCTTCTAAAATTGACTTATTCCCCGAAAAGCTTCGTAATTTAGACAAGTATCCTTTGAAGATTGGAATCTTTCATTATCCACCCTATGTTTTCCTTACTCCCAGTTCGACAGGAGAATTGGAAAACTATCATGGACCTGACATCGATGCATTAAGAGCTTTGTCAAAAACTCTCAACTTCAAGATATCTGCAAAATTTTCGAAGAAAGCAGACTGGGATAAAGCAAGTTGCTTCAAAGAAGGAAACACTGGGTTGCTGCATGCCATTGCATACAATGAAGTCAATCTAATTGCAGTTCAAAGCATTATAATTAGTCCTTGCATGATCGACATCTATGAACAAAGTTTAGGCTTTCGACCTTTTTACTACTACGTTGCATTGGCGCCGACCGTTCCAAATAAAGTTTCTTCGTTATCAACCGAATGGAAAATCTATAACGCAGCTGTTATCATCATTCTCCCAATGATAATCTGGATTTTCACACGAATTTTGCGCTTCGAGGAGAGAAATTGGCAAATGGAAGATATAGTACGCGCCATACTTGGATGGACAATTCCAGAAGAACCTCATGCTTTGGCGGAAAGAATCGTTTTGGGATCGATGATCATCAGCTGCTTTTTACATTCTTCATTTATCTTCACTGCATTTACGACAATCAACATCCAGAAAGAACCGGACGTGAAAACAGGATCAGTGGAAAAATTAGATGAAGCTGACTTCAAAACTTATATTTCGCAGAATATTTTCAACATCATCGTACCAAGGAACACAAGCTTAGATGGTTTGTTGAGTAAAGCTGTTAAAACGAGTTTAACGGATGACGAATGTATCGAGTACCTGATTAAGTTTAGAAATATAACGTGTTTAATGCGAGATTCGAGAGCTTACGCGATGATTGAGCGCCAAAGGAAGAAGTACGGCGAATCGGTTGTGAGAGTTGTTGAAGAATTCAAAATGATGTTTCCAACAGGTCTCAAAATGGAAAGAGCCTCTCCTTACGTTCAACGATTCACTCTTTTGGCGCTTAGATTCAGACAGGCGGGCATTGTGGCAAAGTGGGACGAAACATTTATCAGGCATGGTGAAAAGCCTGATCAGGTCGACTTTATCATTTCGGAATTCATCGAGCCGAATAAAATTCAACGGCAATTATTTATTGTACTTGTCTTTGGATTTTTATTGTCTTTCGTTGTTTTTATTGGTGAAATACTTTTTCATTTGGGGCGTAGAGTCATACCATGGTAGAATATTTTTAATCGATGTTGCAATTAGTTGTAACGTCCAGGGGAATTTCTGTAATGTTAATAGATATTCTGTATTATGTAGATTAATGCAATTTAATGAAGTAGTTATACTATAGACAAAATACTGCTTCTGCTAACTTAATCAATTTCACATCCCACCAAATACAATAAAATAATGATAATACCTAATAAAATTTTCTTCCAACATCCTTTTCCTATTCTTTTTTACCTTTGTCTTTAAATTTCTATTGTCCAGAACCCTTTTGCACATTCAAGACAATTTTTACGAAAAGTGGACATTTTTTTAAAAAGATAACGTATTGATTGTCTATTCTGAGATTCAAGCGGAAAAATATGCATCGGTTCTTCATTAAGGAAAGTGTTTTACGACACAAGCGAAAAAGGATATTATTTCTTTATATACCCTCGCTGCGATATTACATGAACGACAATATTAAATATTAAACTATTTAAGCGCATGTGGCAATTACCATAAGAGCAAAGTTAGTTTCCCAACTTTACTCTCGCAATATTAATGATAAATTATTAAAATTTGAAAATTTTTATAGAATAACTTTCATATATCTATATATTGAGATATCAGCAAGCTTTTTATAATCGTTAACGTAAATACATCGCAGACACGAAAACTCCCAAAGGGCATGCAACTCGGTAGTTTGCGTTTGAAAAACGAGCATAGTTCAGAGATACATGTGTGCGCTTTTTGAGAGATACACTGCCGGTCTACTCGAAAATGAATTACGTGCAAGGAATTAATGTTCCTTTTTTTTTAGGTGTGGAGACGAAAATCTGACCAATGAGATACAGAGATACGACACGAAATGTTCATTCGACTACTCTGATTTCGTTATTTTCATTTTTCGTTCTCCATAACTCAAAACTCCTTTATTTGCTGCCATTAAAAAATTCCCCAACAAAATTTCCTTAGAGATAATAAATATATATATCCCTATCAAATATTTCCAAAAGTCGAAATGCATTTTCTCTTCCATAATGAAAAAATCGGATTAAACACCAATCTTTACATTTTATTGACAACTTGGGTGGATTAATCCCATGAAGTGTATAATATCTGCCTTTCACAATCCTAATCTCAACCGAAACATCTGCTCCCCAGTTTGTGTTTCGACAAACAAGGCAATTCCAATCAACACTCCAAAAACGATTTTGAGCCAAACCTATCATCGACCATCCAATAAGTTATTAAGCTGAATTCCTGTCAGACACCACCGAAGGCGATGAAATAAAAATAAAGAAAGAAAAAAAAGGGTGCAAGAGGTAAAAGTGAGAAGAGCAAAGAAACCGTCGATTTCCTACTAAGCCCACTTTAAAATACAAATTATATTTGTAAAGGCATAGATCTTGGTGAGAAATTGAGGATCCGCCCAATCCGGGGATCGAAAAACGATCTGCCCGATTCCTAAGTCAATTAACAATCGGGCCTTAACGAGTCGACCTTAACAAGGCTTTTGCGTTGCTTGTGGGATACAGGTATATAGACTTTGGAGCCTTAAGTCCCGCGGTACCAATTTAAATAAACCATTACTGGGTGGTATCTTTCATCTTGGGGGCCCACACCTCGATGGCTCGTCGAGCTGACACTCGAACTACGTTAGAAGGAGCAATGCACTGCTGCAGTTGCTGGAGCTTCTGCAGCAGCCACTTTTGCAGGGATACCAACTGCAATATAAACGCTAACGACTGATCGGCACCGCCGATAGAGCCTGTTAGTCGAACGCCATGCTCCTTATAGAAAACGAATATGTTCGCGGTTCTACCCTGTTAAGGATCCTCCTGCTACCACACTCTGATATCTGTGTTGTACTTACCTCTCTTCGACCCCTCTTTAGTTTGCACTTATTTCATACCGGATACAGCAGAGAGTGAGAGTCTGAAATCAGCAATTAAGAATTTATTTTAATTATGTTTAGTTCAGTAAAATTTATGTGGTTCAGAATGTACTTTATCTTGTTAACACAGTGCAGAACACAATAGACTTCTTGTTCAACATCTACGATTTATTCTTTAATTATCTAGTTTCCACTACATGAAACCCTTTCATTATGATTATACGCCAACTATTTTCATCTCACAAAACACTTTCTCCTCCATCCCAACGCTTTATCCTCAATTACATCATTTTCCCCGAAACAAAACCAATGTTCCCTTATCAAAACCTTCCTTAATCCTCTACAACTCTATTTTCTTTATTTATAACTTCTCTGTCAGGTCCACATTTTTTCCGGTTACCTGAAACCATACTTTTTCTTCTTTCACAATACTTTTCACTCATCAAAATCATTTTTTCTGCATCACAACCCACATTCCTCTACTAAAATCTTTATCTATCTTCGTCAAATATTCTACCTCCTCTTTAAACCTTCTCCCTCGCCTCCATCCCTTATCCTCTTTTCCTCTTATTCTCTTATCCTAAATCTTTTACTCTAGACAACTGCCTCCTAATACCTTCTTCACCAACCCAACACTTTCTCTTCAATCACATCATTTTCCTCGCATCAAAACAAATATTCCTCTACTAAAACTTCCTCTTGCTCATATGGTAAGTAACACATGCCCTTAATCAAAATGATTTTTTCTGCAACTCTTCTACAACTTTCTTCTTTCTTTCAACTTTTTCAACTTATCCTTTTCCTCTCACCCGAAACACTTTCCTTACACTCTGAACAGTTGAACACTGTCTCCTCCTCTACAAATATTTTTTCCTCCAGCCTAACAGTTTCTAGCTCCTCAATCAGAATAGTTTTTCCTGCATCACAACTGATATTCCTCTACCAAAACCTTCCTCTATCCTCCATCTTTTTCCCTCGACTCCATCCTTTTTCATTTTCCTCAATTCTTTCTTCTCAATCTAAATATATTATATATTATATATTCTTCCTTTATTACAACTCTTTCTCAACTACAAGTCTTCCTCTTCAATTCCAATCCTTCCTCCTATACACTAAGTTGTTCTGCTCTACTTTTTTTCTATACCCCTTTTTGCACCCCTTTCTCCTTAATTACAACCCTTTTCCTATATCCCAACTGACATTCCCCCATCAAAACCTTATCCTTTTTATCACAACTTTTTCGCCTCCATCTTTTACCTTCTCTCTTCCCTCTATAAATTAATCCTTCAGTATTCAATTATTCTACTTATTACCTAATTATTATTCTATTTATATCTTAAACCTTCGTCCTCAACTTCAACCATAAAATTTTTTCCCTATATCTCAAGCTATTTTCTTCCAACAGCCCTTTATTCCTAGATCCTCCACAACTCTTCTTCCACTATCTCAAACCATTTCCCTGAACATCAAATTTTTTCTTTCATCCTCAATCCTTTCTTCCCGCTACCCTAAAACTTTCCCCTAAATTATACTCTTTGTTACTACATCCTAACTCAAATCTGTTCGCCAAAACATTTCCCAATACTCTGAAACTCTTCATCCTCTACCTTCATCCTTCTTCCTCTATTTTCAACCGTCTTCTTCCACCTTAACATATCTCTCTCCCATGGAAGAATTAAAGAGGTTGAAGAAAGCATATACAAGGTATTTAGAGAATATGAGAATGTTTTTCGGTGAAAGAATTCTTGCACAAATGCATTGAAGAGAGGGAAAGGATAAAAAGAAGGTATTTTGAGTATAAAAAGACAATAGGAAAGAAGAAGGTTCATCTAGAAAGGGAGAAGCCACGATATAGGTGAGGGAGAAGGGGAATGGAGAGGGGGTAGTATATAAAAGAGAAGTGGGAGAGGGAAAATGGAATACTTGGAAAAATGAGAAAAGTTGGAGAAGGGTTACACGAGATATATAAAAAGGAATAAAACAAAGGTGTGGAAGCAGTGGAATCTGGGTACATGCAAAGATAGGAGAGTTTAGAAAGAGCACATACATGGTATATACAAAGTTTGAAAAGTTGAAGTGTGAGGAGATAGGTAATGAGCATATAGTACAGGGTAAGAGGCTTGGGAGGGTCGGAAAGTTGGAGGGTAAGAAGAGAGTGATATATAGCGAAATTGAAGAGAGGGAAGCTATAAGTAACATATTGAATTAGTATTAAAATACATATCTTACATTTTAAACTTGATGTAAATTTTACATGTAAAGGAAACCTCGTGTAGCCTTAAATATATAATTTATGCCTCTATATTTAGAAAAGAACTTGGTTCTATGATGTTGATGTTGATGAATGTTCATCACAGGGAACAAAGGGCATTGCATTAGCAAACCCTTCATTCTGGACGATGACGAGGCTGCACGCGTCGAGGGTTTCGAATGGACAGAACTGATTATCCGTTATTTTGACGTACCGGGTGGCCAGGATCCGGTGAAAACCGATACGTCGTGTCAGATAAAGTGTGCAGACTTAGAATGAGTGGAGTATGAACCGGTACAGAGAGAGAGACGTATCGCTCAACAGGATCAGACCGGGGGACTACTGTCCCTAACCACGAAAGCGAATCCTGCTGACACGTGAAATCAGATATGCTCTAACGCGGTTCCTGGCTTTTATTTATTTACCTTTCTCCTTATCCAAGTTACCCAGTAGCCCAACCACTCCACTCTAACAACCTTCGTTATATCCGGAAGGAAGAATTAGCCCAGAGGAAAGTGGAAGTTCATATTATATTTTGTCGGACTTAATTAATGATAATGGGTGATAAGCTATTTGAATAAAATATTATAAGAATAGATATGGTTAAAAAGATAAAGATTGAAATGGATAGACTTTTGGTAATATACTTTAAGAGAGAGAGAGAGAGAGAGAAGAGATAGAAAAAGATTGGTGTGGATATCTGGAAAATAGGAAATTATTGACGAAAATAGCTGAAGGATACAGAAAAATAGAAAGATTGAGATTCAAAATGAAAGAGATTTTTGTTGCTTAAAGCAGTGATAAAATTCAGGATATGAAACAGGAACCTTATTGATTTGTGGGGAATTTGTAAGAGTAATAAAGAGTGCAGTAATTCGTTATAAAAGTTACGAGAAAGCCTATAGGCATGAGTCAAGTTTGGAAAGTTTGTTTCATCTTTTCCTTCCTTGTTTATCTTACCTCAGTTATCTGAATCCGGTTATTCTGCCTTGGATATTAAAAGGTGCCGAGAGCAGTGTGCACGAAAACTTGGCAAAACCGAAACTTCGTTATCGTTCCGTTAACAGCTGAAGTTGTCTTCAATTAGTCCGTGC
This sequence comes from Synergus japonicus, assembly GCA_900474275.1. NCBI lineage: Eukaryota > Metazoa > Arthropoda > Insecta > Hymenoptera > Cynipidae > Synergus > Synergus japonicus. The sequence goes on from UCOH01005851.1 coordinate 53,014, forward strand.
CGCTTTTCCGGTGGGGGATTAAATTAATTGTTTTTAACCGAGCAGCAAGTCAAATGGGTTACGGGAAAAGGTAACTTGTTAGTCTTTCCTCCCAAACTTTTTCTTACTACAAAAAGAATATAAATAAATAAATAAATAAAGAGTTACTTTACTCTTCTCTATTAAACAGAATGAAGCTTAGATTGTGAGCAATGAAGTTGAGGTTGTAAAAACGCTTTTCAAATGATTAAAATTTATTTGTTGAAAAAAGAACTTAATGACTTTTTTTTAATCCACTCAACACCTTGGCCCGTCGGGCTGCGATACGCCGGTGATCGATCAAGATCGGGGAAACGAAAAACCGCTTTCGAGCTTCCGGAATGACACGACTGAATATTTATCAGCGCACTCCACCCACGTCGCACTTTGCATGGGATTTTCCATGGACAAGCTAGGTACGTTATATATCGCATAGCAGACATAAAACATCCCATTATCCGCCATGAAAGCGACCTCACTCGCTTTTTCGACACCAACACATTGAAAATGCCCTGCCATACACTCGCCCTTGTCAAGTGTTATCAATAAAATGCGGAACCAGTGAATTTAATCATAAAGTCAGTAACTTTTATTTACTAATCAATTTCAGGATATGGTGGAACGGTAACGAGAAAGGGGTAGTCATATCGGTATTGAAATAGAGAAAGGGCTTCAATAAAAGTATCCATCATTTGACACAATTCGCATTTCCAATTTCCATTAACTTAATCGGTTTATTAAAAATTGTGTAAATTAAAAATTTTTGGCTCTATCTTCATATCCCACTATTAAGTGAGATGGGGAGGGGGAAATGGAAAGAGTGTAATAATAGTTAGAAGAAGAAAACAGGAGAGATGGGTGAGGAAAGTAATAATAGTGAAGAGAAAATATTAAAGAGGATAAGAGTGAAATGGCGAAAGGAGCAACATAGATGTGTGAAGGGATAGGGTGGATTGAAACAGAGGAGATAATAGTGAATTGAGAAGGAGGGAGGGGTTGGTTAAAGCAAAATAGTAAGGAGAAGAGTAATTTATAGCGAGGAGGCGAAAGCAGCAGAGGGGTTAAAAGTGGAATGGAGAAGGGGGCAATGTAGATAGATGAGGGGCTAGAATTCGTGTGGGACAGAGGGAATAATAGTGAAATGAGAAGGGAGGGCTAGATATGGGAGAATAGTGTAATAATAACGAGGAGAAAGAACCAGGGGGGATAAAAGTAAAATGAAGAGGGGCAACGTTTATATTTGAGGGGCTAAGATTGAATGAAACAGAGGGGATAATGGCGAAGTGAGGGAGGGGAGGGAGCTATCATAAATAGGGGAGAAGAGTGTAGTAATTGAAAGAACTGAGAGACAGCAGCGTATGGGATAAGAGGGGAATGTGGAGGGGGCAATATATATTGGTGAGGGGCTGGAATTTGAGTGGTAGACAAGGGATAAAAGTGGAATCGGCAATGGAACTAGATGGGAAAGGAGGTAGGATCTATTGAATCATTGGGGTAAGAGTGGTTGGGGACAAATTGTGGATTTATACAGGGGAAGGGTAGATTTAATAAGAATGAATGAGTAGATGAAATGGAAATAAGAGTGAAATATCGATATAGACGGATGGGGCGAGGGCTGATGTACGTTGGATAGGAATGGAATGGAGATGTGCTAGGGATAATAGTGAAATGTTTATAGGGGAGGGGGAAATACGGGGAGGGGTATAGAAGGAGGGGGATATATGAGAAGGGGTATAGATGGGGAGGGGACAAGCATGATAATGTTAAAGTTATGGGAATGGTCGCCATACATAGGAAAAAGTTTAAGGAGGGGTAGAGATGATATTGGGATTACGATAGGGGAAGGGATCAATATAGATGGAAAGGGGTAGGGGAATACAAAAAAGGACAATGAATTCTATGAAAATAAATTAATAAAAAAAATTTCATTTGCTGAAAACAGCAATGCCTATTTTTTAAAAATATTCGATGTCTTTTGGAAAAATTACGTTAAGAAGTCAATAGTATGTGAGGTCAGGTTTTAGTATTTACCCGCAAATGCTTAAGGAATTGAGTCTGGCGAATGGTGTGGCTCTACTACTTGACGAGTCACTGCTATGCAGAGGAGGTACGAATGCAGGCAAGCTTGCATGAGACGTCTTTCAGACGACTTCAAGAGCCACAATACACACGGATAGAAACACGTAGAGTGTAAGAAGGACTGTATACACACAGGAGCCATTCGCAATAATTTAAAGCCAGAGAGAGAGATATCCTCATAGGAGACCAAACGTACTGTCTGAGTCAGACATGGAAACCCTCAGGCTTTGAGCTTTTTGTGAGCTACTCGAAACTTCTATGTAAACCAATTCTGTTAGCATGCACTGAACACGATAGGACATTTCTGGACTAGGTCGGAACATTTTTAGATGTATATAGTAAAATCTCTGCGATGGATTCAACTGCTTTCAAAGCCAGATGTGAAACCCGCAGTTTGGACACCTTGAAATGGTTTTATATTTACTGGTATAAATCTTAGTGATATAGAATTCTAATAGCTTAATCGTTGATAAAGTAGATGGTTTCATAAGATTTTTCCAATAGAGATTAAATATTTGAATAAGCGCAATGTACATTTACTAGTTAAGAGGTATGAGATTGATTATAGCTCAAGAAGATAGACATTTTCTTTTCACCCATTGATTCCATTTACTCCAGTTCGTGGAAACTTTCAGCTTTTCTGTCAACACATCTTTGTAAAACGAGAATAATGGATTCTCTTTTCGAGCAAATCTAAGGGAAAGAATCACACTGATTTCACGAACCCGTCCCATTTGTGAAGATGAAAAAAGTTTTTAATCGACAGACCTCTACCGTCTTTATCATTTAAACCTTTCTTATTATAGTCGGAAAATTTTTTAAGTAAAAATAGCGGCTCATTTTTCTTTTTTTAATTTAAAGAATGGAATTGAAAAGTTATTTCAATTAATTCTTCGCTTTATTTTTGTGAATATTGTCTTTTTGAGACATATCCAACCCTAGTATTCTACACCTGTTTTAGTTCGTTAAATTATCACAATTTTCGAAAATTAACTTAATAATAATCAAATTTCACGCCTTTTACAATGTCAGGACTAAAGTTTGTATTTGTATACGATCAGAGTTCGCTTCCTGAATTTTGGGCTTTGAATCTCTCGGGATTTGAAACCCGCTGGAGACTGTCAGAAAAGCCATGACTGGTAAGCCGTATACGTCGGTTAAGGGGAACGAGTTTCTGACACTTCGCAGCTCAGCGTCTGTTGAATATTTGATTTTGAACCCCGTACCTCCCACAACTTTGCAGACTCTTTTCTATTCTCACTGCATATGATCAATAATTATATATAAATATCAGTGATTTCAATGAATACCTCGATTTTAATGAATTTAAAGGGATTTCTCAGAATTCAAGCGATTTTGATAAATTTTCCGGGATGTAACGGGATTTTAAAGTTTCTTTTTAACAGATTTATAAATAATTGAAAAGATTTCAAGAGATTTAACAAAAGTTGCAAATGTCACTAAATTCCCACTAGACACCCTAGTAAATGTTCAAAAAGCTTTCCGATTACCGAAAACAAACCAGAAAATAGATAAACAATACCATCATCGATTACTGATTGACAAGACTCTCTTCTGCATTCAAAGAGAATTTTTTCTAAATATTCCTATTGGTCAAGTTGAATTCGGACATCCACTCTTCATGGATGATTGATTTTCAGAAATGCATTCACTCGGACACTCCAGACGTCCCATTGTGCAGTAAAAGCGCTCAGCATCCCTTTTACCACAGCATGCAAAATGTATTTTCACTTTTTGATTTTTATATTCGACACTTTGGTGAGGCAACGACATTGCTAGCCCATTTAAAAGCTGAAAACGACCCACATATTCACTCTGATCATCGATAACTATTTCAATTTTCTGGCCATCCCGATAATTGCCTGACTTGGCGCTTTTATCTGTCTCGCATAAAGCCTTCCACCCTTCATCCTTACACCATCCCTACTCATATCTCGCGGAAGCGGAATTCATGAGAATGGGAATTCCGACTCGTGCCAATCATTTGTCAGAATTTCTCAACTGGCGGCAAACTTGAGAAATAATTGAAAAATGGTTTGCAAAAGACGAAATATTGCTATTAACTATGAGTACACAGCGAAAATATATCCAATTCCAATGTCAAATGGAATTCCAATGTCAAATAAAATTCCAAAGTGAAATGAAGAGATTCAGTTTTGAGACTAGATCATGAACCCAAAATCCTTAAACTCATCCACTTACATAACTTTCACTACTAGCAGGTAGTTTAAATTAAAGTGACGGCTGTTGCTGATATCGAAAGGGTTTCCTCCACTCAAGAAGTGATGCCTGGAGCTGTCGAGGAAGAGGAAGAAGAATCAAAGGGAAGTACGAAAGACAAGAAGAGTTATCACCTGGGTTGTAGAAATTAGCCCGCAGCCTCCGATGCACGTTGGAGGACGGCGCTTCGCTTTAAATCTTACATGAGGGATATAATGCCAGGGAAATTCAGAGATGTGATCCATTAGCAACAACAGTTACGAGCCGCCCGCACCACGTGTCCCACGAGAAATAACCGTAATCGCTTTTCACCCTCCCTTTACGTTTTAAACCTCAACCCTCAACCCTCGCCACCTCAAAGTCAACCTGCCGTTTCCACCTTTCCTCATTTGTCCTTTCCCTGTGTTGGTGAATTTACGTACCATCAAAGGTAAACATATATGTATTGAATGTAGGAACATGTAAGTTTTAGAGAAACAATAGAAAATAACGACATCGTTACGAAAACGATACGTAACAGATGCTGTTGAGCAAAGTTGTAAATATCTTACTGTCGAGCTCTAAATGCAGATATTAAGCCATATGTTTCACATATAAGGAAATAATAGAGAACAGGGAATCCAGAGATTAACTCATTTATTATAGGGAACTACTACTGTATAAATTATTTAAAAAAGTTAACGCAATTTAAAGCAAATTTTTTTTATCATTAACATTCTTCAACCTTCATATTTCACTCTTCCGCCCACACCCCCTTGCCCTTTTCTTCAAATTCATTACATTATACATATTGAAGCCCCCTCCCCATCATACTCCCCTCCCTAGCCACTCTGTGTCAAACTTTCGATATCCCTATGTCCCCTCTCGCTAAACCCTTTCTGCGCTCCCCTAGTCTACTCTGCACCCTGCAAATGTATTTCGTCGTCTCACGCCTCTCATTAATTCATTATCAATCTGATTTCTATATCGAAATGTTATTTACCCTTCTTATACGTGCCCCTCCCCTGCCCCTCCTCCTACTTTCATTAGAATCTCCTTCCTTGAACATCCTTTTATACGTCGCTTTCTATATCCCAATAACCCCTCTCGCTAAATCCCCAAAAGCTCCACTCCCCCCCCCCCTTCTATTACAATTGAGCCTTAACAAGGAATTATTATTGACAGTTGATGAGGAAATTTTCTTTAGGCACTATTTTCTGTTTTATTAGAATCAGATCTTTTCCAAATCAATTCCTCCCCTCCCTCGAACAAATTCGCCCCTCCCATAGTATACTCGAACCTCTCCGCAAATGGGTTTCCTCTCCTTGCCCCTATTTACCGAACCATTATCACTCTTGTTTGTACAACCAAATTCAATTACCCCATTCTCAATTGTGCCCCTCCCCCACCCCGTTTATCTTCTCCTACTTTAATCAGTAACTCCTCCCACTAAAACCTCTCTTTGTCCCTTTTTCTATATTATCTGTACGTTAACACATTATAAGTGGCCGTCCATACATCACATGGACAATTTTTATAACTTTTTGATCCTCTCTTCCTCCTTCGTGGACATTTATGAAATTTTGAAGGATAACCATCCCTCACTCTGTCCACGTGGACATTTTTGATGAAAATGTAGATATTATTGGTTTTCCAAAACAAAGAGGCAAAAAACTTTGATGAAATGGCTAAAAATTCGGATTTTTTCGGAAAACGTGAGCTCAAAACATGTGTCAATATAGAATCTAGCCTTACCCCCTACTCTCCTCCCCCATGGACAAGCAGAGGATTACACCATACGCCGTTTCCCCTTAAAAAGTCCACTTTGTTTACGGATAGTCCCTAAACCCTTTTTTGGAGAATTCTATTTTAGCTGGAAGACTCAATAATGACGAAGGGTAGATAATACTCAGTGCTTTGTACAATATATGAGGGTCGTAAATAAAAAATAATTCTTTACATGAGGGACAGAGATGAGGTATAACAGCGGTAGCGTCAATCAATGTGTACATTGGTTTCTCATTTTTCTCAGACCTCAATTTGTCGAGAATAGGTAAAAAATATTGATGCCAGAAGAGGAAAACGAGAGGGGTGAACGAAAAATGTAAGACTTTCCGGTTTATGAACGATGGGAATTTAAATTGCTTTCCCCTACTTTCAGGTTTCGTTCCTCCTTCTTATAAATCCCAATACATACTCTTTGATATCGGCCATCAAGGAAGAAAGGGGAGGGGAGGAGTGAGATGACTGGGATGAAAGTATTTCAGATAAAGAGAAAATTCACAAATTCGCCTTACGATATCGAAACGAAAAATGTGTAAAGTCTTTTGAACAGCCCTCTGTACAGGCTCCGTTCACTGCTCGGTCGAAAAATTTTAGGCATTTATATCAATTTCTCTCCGCGCGCTTTGATGGAGAATTAGTTTCTTAGCTTTTGAAGTCGAAGAGAAAAATATTTAAAAATTTAATTTTTGGTGAAAGACTGTATTTGTCAGTTTGATGTAGACTAGGTGACCCTAGGTATAGAGGGGGTGGTACCTAGGGATAGAGGAGGTTATAAGTACAGATCGTTTTTAGGGACAAAGGTAGTTTCCTGGATCATCTGAGAGACCCTAGAGATAGAAGAGGCTCTAGGGATAGGGAAGGACCAAGGAATAGGGAAAGTTATAAGTATAGATTGCTTTTAGGGACAGGGGTAATTTCCTGGATCATCTGGAAAACCCTAGGGATAGGAGAGGCTCTAGGGATAGGGAAGGATCAAGGAATAGGGAAAGTTATAACTATAGATTGCTTTTAGGGACAGGGGTAGTTTCCTGGATCATTTGAGAGACACAAGGGACAGGGGAATAGATATAAGTGAGTTCCTAGGCCTAGGGTTCAGGAAAGTATCACTAGGGATAGAGGGGGTGGTTTCCTAGGAATAGAAAAGGCCCTAGGGATAACGAAAGTTATAAGTATAGATTGTTTTTGGGGACAAGGGTAGTTTCTTGGATCATCTGGCAGTCACTAGGGACAGGGAAATAGATATAAATGAGTTCCTAGGGTTAAGGAAAGTATCCCTATGGATAGCAAAAGTTCTTATGGCAGAGAGAGAGAGAGTGTGTCTAGGGATAAAGAATGTATCTCTACAATAAGAAAAATGTAGCTAAAGGCAAGAAGTGTCCCCAGGGATAAGGAGTGTTTCTAGGAGTAAGGAGAGCATCTCTAGGGATAGGGAAAGTTTTTAGAGTTGGGAGAAAGTTCTGGTGATGAGAAAAGAGCTCTTGGGATAGAGGAGAAAGTTTTGTCAAGTATGGGGAAGGCTCTAGGAATTCGAGGAATTCCTAGGGATAAGGAAAGTATCTCTAGGAGTAAGAGAAATTCCTAAATGTATATTGAGACTCTTTAGATATAAATGAGTTTTTAGGGATAGCAAAAGTGTTTATGGTAGGGGGAAAGTGTCTAGGGATAAAGATAGCGTCCCTAGGGATAAGGAGAGTACTTCTAATGGTAGGGTGAGTTCATAGTGATATATGGTGTGACTCGATAAATAGGAAGAGTTTTTAGATATAATGAAGTAGTTTCTAGGGATAGAGGAAGTTTTTGATAGAATGGAAAAGACTCTAAGGATAGGAGTAGTTCCTACAGATAGAGAAGTAGTTTCCAGGGATGAGGAGAGTGTCCCTAGGGATATGGGAGTTTATAGTGAAATGCGGGGTGTTCCTAGGGATAGGGAGTTTTTTTTGGGAAAACTCCGAAGGTATAGAGAAATAATTAATATTGATAAGAAATTAATTTTCAAAATTAAGGAGAATATCCCTAAGTATAGAAAGAACCTTGAGTAGGGAGAACTTTCCGAGGGAGAAGGAGGAGAAAGGAATCTTAATATGTAAATAGTACAGGATCTTGGAATAGGAAACTTTTTTCTTTTTAAAAAAAAAGGGTTCAGCTTGTGGACTTAAGTAAAGGATATCACGTTGTAATAAAATCAAGCGCATTAATCTAATATTGTCGATCCCAGAACGGTGAGTCTACAAAGGTCGTAGTAAGACTAGTCGAGCCAGGTAATTCAATATCATTCAACAAACAGAATAATGGGGATTACGCCGAGTGTAATCGAGTAGAAGTAACTCCTTGTGCCATCAACCTCTCTCCTCGTCTCCTTTTTTCTCTTTCTCTCTATCTCTCCCTCTCCCCCCGCCATTCTTGTTCAGTCTCTTGGTTCAACCACCCTATTCGCTTTGAACAGACGTCTTCAATGTCTTCATCTTATCCGTTTTATCCATTACAGCCCTTGTACTCGTCCATCCTTCGAAACCACGGTGACACAACCTTCATTACTTACTCACTTACTCTACAATTGGCGAGACATGTACGAGGTATAAACTAATGTTCCTGAACTGATCCTCAACTAGGTTACCACAAACGTTGAGTCAAGCGGTAAATTCGTATTAGCTGAGAAAAGAAAGGTTTTATTACATCTTTCGTTTCTATTTCTAGAGATTCTTGCAAATTCAATTGCTTTGCAAGGAATATCGTTGAATTCTTTGCAATTTTAGTGAGTTGGTATTTCTACCATAAATTAGTTAAAAATAATTAATTGACGGTAAAAAGAACTTCTAATAAGTTTAATAAGGCTTACTAATTGATTCATTTGTCCTTGCTAAGTACATTAGTATCTTCTTTTTCTAATTGATAGTAAATGTACTTACTAAAGTGTATTAGGAAACGAATCAGCACTATTTCACTAGTAATAAATTCTTACTTATTCAAATTGAGAGAGAATCTTGAATTTAATTAATTCATTCATTTGAAATTCATGAATTTAATTCAGGAATATTGAATTTAATACAATTTGTTTAAGTTATGAGAAAGTGCTGACATCGTTTTCGACCAATTTGTTTGAATTTAGCTTTATTTATTTATCTCCTCAGTTCCAAAATTTATCAAAACTTAATTATAGGCTTTTTTAAATTCGAATTTTTAGATCAAAATGAAAAATCGAATTGAATGCGGATGGAAGATCCAGAAAGATCCGAATAAGGGCATGTGACAATCCCGATGACATCTGTCCTTCGAGGAATGCTCGCTCAAATACTGGAAATTAGCGTAAAAATTATTCGTCACACTGGGACAAATCCACCGCTTCGGGCTCATATTATATCGTATATCCCTTCCCTCTCAACTATAAACCCTAAAGAGGAGTCGGCGGACTTCGGGGTGGCTTCGTCAAGGGTGCCGTATTGTCCATTGTCGTCGGAAAAACGCAGAATAAAGACTCTAGACTCTAGTCGATCCCTCGGGATCTTCGAGCTCAACATCTACCTGCACCTCTTCTACACATACATATATATATATATACGCGCTTTTGCGTGGTCCATAACTCCATATAAATACGAGCGGTGGACCGGTGCCGGTGATCTCTCTCGTCACGCGCAAGCAACCGTAAAGCGGTACTAATTTCTTCTTGGCCGAGAAAAAAGAATCCTGAATACGAAGCCTGATCATACGTATTCTTGGGGGGAATGTCACCGCGAATCCAGATAAAGAACTTAAGCCCAGACCAACCACCTGGCCATTGATCCGAAAAGTCGGTTATATCACCGAAACGATCACATTTATCGTCGAAAATTACAAAATTTCTACAAACTTTACTTTTCTGGGTTTTTACAATAGCACTAGAAATTAAACCGTATAATCTGAACGTTAAACCGCATAATCTGGATGTTAATTTCTGGAATCGTGGATTATAAAAATTAAAATTTATGTTATAAGGTTTAACATAAAGATTGTAGGGTTTAATATCAGGATAAGATATTAAATTCCATCCATAAGGTTCATAAATGGTACAATCAATTTTTTTCAGTGACGGAATCAATATATAAATATTATCAAAATCATGTGATAATGGAAGACAATGGAAGAAACGATACTTGAAACGAATTTAAGAAACATAAAATTACGATAAGAATTTAAATATAGTGTTAAGGAGTGAGAAAGAATTATTAATTCCTCTTTTAATTAAAACAGATTTACCGGGTTCTAGACAATTTTAAATCAAACTCTGTAAACTTGAATCAGTGAAATTTAACTGATTACCAGTCAAATTCCACTGATTTTCAGTGACTCTTTTTTCACGATTTTTATTAGTGAATAATCTACTGGAAATCAGTGAAAAGTCACTGAAATTTTTAGTAGTTTAGTGACTATTACTGAAAATTTCAGTGACTTTTGACTGATTCTCTGTGAATTTTCACTGATTAAAATCGTGGGAAAAAAGTCACTAAAAATCAGTGGAATATGACTGATTCAATTTTAGAAAGAAGGATTTTAAAAATATTTTAAGGAATTTCAAATGCATACAAGATATGTAATTACAAATTTTTTATTTTAGAAATTTAAAAACTGGAAATTCCTAATCTTTTCAGTTCGAATCTCAGGAATCTCAATAAGTTGTAAAAAATTTTGTTAAATCCATTTAACATGCTATACAAAATCTGGTGGAATTACTTTACATTTCGTAAAAATTATTTGATATTCCTTGATTCTCCTTTAAATTCCGCAATATATTGTTATATTCATCAAAATTAGTTAAAATTTTTTGAAATCATTCGAAAATCTTTAATAAAAATTTGTAAATCCCTGAGAATTACTTAGAATACTACAAAATATCCTGAAATTATATTTTTTTCATAAAATCACCCACAAAAAGGTAAAATCTCTTCTTAAAATTCAACAAAATTCCATTAAAGCCATTAAAGTTCTATAAAATTCCATAAAATTCCCTGAGATCCTGTAAAAGTCCTTAAAATCCAATGAAAACTCATCAAAACTTTTCGAATTTCGTAAAATCACTTGAAATTCCTCTAAATTATTAAAAATTCTATGAAATATTGTTAAATACTTTAAAATAATAAAATCCCATAAAGTATCCTGAAATTACATAATATATTTTTGTGAAATAAAAAAAAATATATTGCAAAATCTCTTGAAATTCCTTAAAATTCCACTAAATATCGTTAAAACTATTAAAGATCCTGAAAATTGTTAAAAATTCAACAAACTATTTTTAAATTCCGCAAAACTCTAATAATTTTCTTAAAATCCGATACAATCTAGTGAATTCCCTTATTATTCTCTAAAGTTTGAATAAATTTTGTAAAATCCCTTGGAATTGCGTAAAATTACTTGAAATCTAATAAAATATTGTAAAAACTTTTAAAATACTCTGTTTCTTTAAATACTCGGAAATTCCTGAACATTCTTTAAAATCTTAAATTCCTTAATATCTCTAAAATTTTAATAAATTGTGTAAAATCCTTTTTAATTCCTGAAAATTTTCCAAAATTTAATGTAATCAAAAGTACTTGTCTCAAAAAATTGTCAAAACCCAAATTGGAATCATTTAATCTGGTATCTTTTTTATTAAATGCTACTTTAAATTTCGTAAAAAATATTTATTCCTTAATAAAATAATGTCAAATCCTAATTAATATAAAATCTCCTGAGATTGATAAATTCCTTAGAATTATCAGAATCCCACAAAATATCTTAAAATAAAAAATTCTTAATTACATTGTATACTTTTGAAATCCCTTATAAAATTTTTAAATCCTTTGATTTGGAATTCTATCGAATCTTCTGACTTTGTTTTAATTATAAAAGGAGTTAGTAATTCTTTCTCCCTCCTGTACAATATTTAAGTTTCTTATATTCGCTTCAAGTTGTCGTTTCTTCCATTATCTTTCATTATCACAGTTATTAGCAAAATAATTGTGAACCAAACTCGCAAAACTTTCTCTGGGAAGGAAAGGAAATTAAAAATTACATGACTGACTTCCTGTGACCTTGAATATCCATTAGGAATTTTTAAGTACATAAAACCGGTTTATCTTGGAGACACTTTCGCAGCAGGAGATTATACGAGTCGTTCTCTCAGAAATTGTGATATTTTCACAGCGACTAATTCCTTCTCTCAACCCCAGAAGTCCTCACTCATTTTCACAAAATGTGGTTGTCCCCTGGCGCACGCCAGGCGCCTCTGGGCGGTATATTATTTATTTTTTCAGTGCCCGGCAGGTATAATATTCAACGAGTCAAGTTAATTAAGAAAAATAAGCTGTGGTTTCAAGTTTCTCGATCTTTTTTTATTCTCGAGTGGTGCAATTTGGTCCACTAGCAGAAATATAAGAGGATTATGAGGTTGAAAATACATTTCAAAGAATATGATTTCTCATTAAGAAAGATGATATTCCGCGTAAAAAATTATCATAGTTTTATCATTAATTGAAGATCGTCTTGCAATAAATGGTTTAATTTACTGTATATATTAATATTAAATTCATTAGATCTTCAAGATTTTTTGAATATTTATAAACTAGAGACAAAGTTGCCTTCACCAAATAAAATTCTCAGCAAATTTGTCCTGCAGATTGAAAAAGAATATTTTTTCTCATCATTCTATTTAAAAAGTCTCAGTTCTCTGCAATTAAATCCACAATTAAAATTATATCCGTTCTTTGCTCAAGATTTTAAAAAAGCTCAAAAGGCATTATAATAAAAATACCTTGCACTGTATGTAATTAAATAATAATTTTTCTCCTCACGAGAGGGAAGTGTATGACCGGCGCATAAGTAATTTACTTTCAGAGGAAAAAGAAGGGCACGAAAAAGTTAATCAACCTTGCGAACCGTCGACATTTTGAGTAGTTATTTACTGCCGGGCCGTCAGATTCTAATTAAAAAGGCGAAAACACTCAAGGCTCAGAATTTAAAATGAAACTGAAGAGCCAAAGCTGGCACCCATATCGAGAGATTAGAATATACCATGACCTAATATAGCTTACTACCTGCAGGGCTAACGAGGACGATGATTTGTCGAGCCGAGTTTGAAAAGAATGGAGTATGATAGTTATCAGCCCGTGCACTACACGCTTAGAACACGTTTCTCGAATTAATTGAGGAACGGGGTGCGATTATTATCGCTTTTGAATTCATTGTAAAGCGATCACTGAAATCCGACACGTCTATTGCTTCTACGCTTGAGACTGCGGTACTTCGTTAGTGAGATACTTTCAAAGATAAGCCTGGGGTCGTATATTTCTTATGTCAGATGGCCAAGATTAGAGATGTGAATTACTCCTGTAATAGGAGAATCTTTTCTGGTTAAATTTCCTCTCTCAAAGTCAATAAGATTGCATTCATTTGTCTGAAATTGTCTTTTGAACTCGAGATATTATTTCAGTTCAAATTTATCGTTTCTGTATACCTCTTGCTAAAAAAATTCATAGGATTCTAAACAATTTCAAATTAAAGGATTTTGAAATGTTTTTAGAGATTTCAAAAGTCTACAAAACAATTTAGAATTTATCCTTTTCTAAATATTATAGAAACTTTTAATTGTTAATTCCTTTTGTAATTACAGGAATCTCCATAAGTTTCAGAAAATTTCTTAGTACTATAAAGTCTCATTCAATCTCTTAAATTTGACAACAACGTATACGGCGAAATCACTTAATAATTTTTTATTATTTCCCAAAAAGTATTTTTACCCACTAATAATCCGGCGACGCGTGCCTCTGTCCTGAAATCTCTCGATACCACCTGGCTGGAAAAAATGTGCGAGCGTATGTTCCCAATATTGCCTGAAAGACACACGGAAGTCTTTTTGGTAAAAGGTGGTCGGAGGAGGAATACGGCCTTCAGAAGGTGAAAAAGTTGATCCACGGCGAATCCGGTACCATGGCGTGATTTAACCGTGAAGACCTTTAAGGCAGTAAGTATAGGACTATACACCATACGGGGCTCGCTCGTGATTCACGAGGAGTCGCACCGACACGGGGCGCGAATTTTCAATGCGATTAGCCTCCGCGCCTTTTGCGGAGGACAATAGCGACCCATATTATGCACGCTGCCGCGAACGTATACGTCTTTCCAAATCTCTTCCGACGATCTTCTTCGATACCTGCTGCCGATTCAACTTTTTACGACTTCCATAAAGATTAATTCGATTTATTAAATTTATTCCCTTTTTAAGTGTCCTCTTTATATTCCCTGCAACTTAAACCTCCATATCTTTAATTTCCTCCTGCCCGAAATAACACCCATTTTTTATCAGAACCTCCCCCCCCTTAAACCATAGGACTCTTTTTCAATACCAAATGACCCTCTTCCTATATCTTGCCCTATATTATTCCTCTTTCTCTTATATTCCTTCTCGCATGCATCGCCCCCTCCCCATACCATTCTTTAAATTCACCTTTCTTTTCCAACCCCTCCCCATTATTATACACTCCTTATCATATATAATCGTATCTATCTTTCTGCTTAATTATTTCTCGTATACAATCTTTCCTCTCCTTTAAAACATGCCCCTCTCCTCATAGCTCACTCTACTTAAACTCCCTCCACATTATAATATGCCCCTCCTCAATCAATTCAGGGAAAAGGGGAATTCCCCCTTCATATCATTTCCAACCCCTCCCCATTATTATATACCCCTTATCAAATAAAATATCATCTAAATAAAGTATCATCTATCTTCCTGCTTAATTATTTCTCCTATATACTACCTCCTCCCCTTTATATGATGCCCCTCCTCATTGTATTTAATTCCCCTCTTTTTCATGTGCTTTTCCTCTCATCACATATCACCTCCCCTCCCCACAATGTATCTCCTACCATTTATCCCCCTACAAAAGACTCCCTTCAATTATAAATATACCAAACCTCTCATATCTCAACACATATCGTCTCCCCCTCAATAAAAAATGCCCCTCACCGCGGTATAATTGTTTTAAACACAAACCCTACAAAAACAACAAATTATAAAAACAAACATGAAATACACATTGGTTAAATAGAACGTTTGGTAAAACTGCAGTACATATATAATACAATATGGGAACATAGTAGCGTTATATAGCCGTGAGGTGAGGCAGTTGTGCGCAACTTTATATTTTACTGCAATGGTTTTCGGAAACGATTTCTGCAACCTAGGTGCATTGTTCGCGTGCATACAAGCTAACGTCGTTGTCAGCAGCGCGTTTAGTTCGGCAACCAGAAGAATCTCGCGCGTTTCACACGTAGAAGAGAAGGGGGTGAGGCACGACAGATATCCACATTATTTCATAGAACTAAATGGCCCATTTCTCACAGATTATTTACCTACCACAATTTCCGCGATAAGGTATATATAGCGAGTTGACTCGTAAACGAGCAAATGTTTACCAGCACAAGAAGCGCGATTTATGTCTGCAAAGAATGACTTGGTAATTTCGACTCTTGGTCAGTCTGCTTGATTGCGATGGAGTCTAGACTGGAGCTCGTGGAAGATTAATGAACAGTGGATTAAGTCTATGAGTAATATTGATCAGCATTGTCGAAATTAGTGATGCATTTGAACGGGATTTGCCAAGAAGACAAAGTGGATGTTTTTTTCTTATCTGAAAAGAAAAAATATTGATCTTGATTGGAAAGCCGTATTCCTGTTAAGAATCTCGAGCAAAATTAAGAACTTCTCATAAAATTGTGTATCTTTTTTAACAATTGTAGTAATATGTTTTTAATACACTCTCCAATCATGAGCCTTTTTTTTTTAGAAAATCAATACTGAAAGAAGCTTGAATATGCTCGATGAGGCCCGAAGATACTCGAAGAGGTCCGAAGATACTCCAAGAGTTCCGAAAACACTCGAAAAGTTCCGAAGACGCTCAAAGACACTCTAGACTTTGAGATGTCTGAAGGCGCTTAAAGAAATCTCCAAAAGATACTCGAGAAGAAGTAAAGTAAAAAGAAGAAAAAGGCCCAAAGATACACGAAGAAACCCGAAAACACTCGAAGAGGCCTGAAGGCAATAAAAGACATTTAATGAGGTCTGAAGCCACTCTTATTGGTCCTAAGACACTCGATGAGGTCCGAAGATACTCGATGAGGTCCGAAGATACTCGATGAGGCCCGAGGACACTCAAGAGACCTAAAGATTCTCGAAGAAACCCAAAGATACTCAAAGAGACTCGGAAACACTCGAAGAGACCCGAAGACATTTAAAGGGATTCTTAGACGCTCGAAGACACTCAAAGAGGTCCAAATAAGTCCGAAAACACTCGAAGCTGACCGAAGACAATGAAAAATACTTGAAGTGCTAAGAAGTACGAAAACACTAGAAGATATTTGAAGACACTCGATGAGGCCCGAAGTTACGCCAAAAGGCCTAAAAATACTCGAAGAGACCCGAAGATACTCGAAAACACTCGAAGAGGCCCGAAAAAACTCGAAGACAATAAAAATAATTCTGTGCGATTAATCAAAGTCGGCTGCACTTTCTTATGTCGTATTCAGAATAATACACCATAAAAACGAAAATATGAATCACTCGAAATTTATATCTGCATAAAGCATATATATAAAAAATTGGTTTGTCGCAATATCTCCCAGACAATCAGTCACACTGGCACAAACTGAATAGTGATTTATTTCAACATTCAACCCTCTATCGAATATACAATCCGGAGTCCGGAAAGTGTTTGTGTATGTGGCGAAAGCGCACTGACTTCCCGCACATAATAGAACACGAACACAGGTAGGCAGATGTAGGAAGAGAAACTGACGGGAAGTGTGTGAAGAACTGTATATATTGTGTATAGGATATACACAAGATATATATATACACAGAAGCCACCTACCGTGCGAATTCTCGCAGGTGTTATAAGTCCGATAGCATCATGACTCTTCTGCGGCGAGAGAAATGTCGGTATCTTCGCGATTCTCCGCGGAAACGTTTGACTCTCTTGTATACGTGGGCATTTGGTATCGGATAGCCGACCTGTGGTACAGGTACTCGTGCTGGGCGGCTTACAAAGGATACCGATCTCCAGCCACCCAGTCGAGGAGAAGGCTCGGGTGTGTGGAATATACATTATGCGTGACTACATCACCCGCAGTGCCCCAGGTGTAGAGCTTTGAATATTTCTTTTTTTTTTCTCTCTCTCAACAAACTGGGATTGTTACCCATTGAATGTTTTACCATATTTTCCAAATTATTCCTATTCACTATTGTGTTTATTTCAGTAAACTGAATCAACATTTGACAATACGACATTCATTTGGCTGTTCACTGACTATTCAACACCTGTGTAAACAAGAGTATGTCGAATTAGAAGACGAGAGTGCTGAATGCTGAACTATATTTAATTCTCTGAAGGGATAGACAATTTATTTGAATGATGTATAGGGAGAAAATTAAATTTTGATGTGAAATTTAAATAAAATGAAACAGAAACTAAGTGAAAATGTTGAAAGTATTCGATGAAAATTGAATTGAAAGAATTGTGCGAAGGTCAAATTTTAACGGGGTTTCATGGAACATTAAGAGTTTTGATAAATTTTAATTGTAATTTCAAAGAATTTCAAGAATTTTCATAAGTGGCCATTCCATATATCCTCCCCCCCGTCCTCCCAAATTGAATTTTGACTTATCCACCCGCCCTCCCTAAACCCTCCACGTGGTACATGGATGGCCCCTAAGATTTCGATGTATTTCTGGGGATACTAAGGTCGGAATTCTATAGAACAATAATTTCAGATATTTCATAGGATTTCAAGATATTTTTTAAAAATTCGAAAGAGTTAACAAGATAGAGTATGATTTCATAGATTATAAAGGTTTTATGAAAGATCTCGAAAAGGTTCAGAGGAATTTAAAAATATTTCAGGGACTTTTCAGCGATGTCAAGATATTTCAAAGCTTTTAAGAATTTAAAGTGAAGGAGTTGTGGAAAAGAAATAATATTGGCGATAAAAAGAAGGGTAGGTTTTCAATCACAATTTATTATGAATGAGAGGAGGATGACACGGATGTTAAGGCATAATGATGAGAGATTCGAGGACGCATAAGTAAGAGGAGGTGGAGGGAAAATAATTTTGACGACAAGAGGAAGGGTATGTTTCCAGGGAAGAGGGAAAAAATTGAGTGAGCAAGGGTGAGGGGGCAAAAAAATGGTAACAATTTTGAGTGGGAAAGTGAAAGTTGAAGGTTGAGGCATTTGTTGGGGAGGGCCAGGTATAAGAAAGCAGGGAGGGGAAAGGGGAGCGGAGGGAAGATAATATTGATGATAAGAGGAGTATCAAATAGACGGGATTGTGTGAAAAAAGGGTGCGGGGTGCAATAAAACTTGTCATATAAGTGGGAGGGGGATGAGAAGACCATGGGTATGGTGGGAACGTTAAGGGGAGGATATCTGTTGGAAAGGGGTGGTATAATAAAGGGGAAAGGAGGAGGATATATAATATTGATAATAAGAGGAGGATCATGTTTCAATAAGGAGAGGAATCGGGATGCGCAAAGGGAAGAGGAACAAAAAAAAGAAGTTACAATTATAAGTGGAAGGGGAATGAAGAAAAGGTTACGTAATGAACGTTTAGGGATGGTGCATTTCTTGGGGTTGGCCAGATATAAGAAAATGGGGTAGTATAAGGAAGAGGGGATGGAGAATAGATAATACTGACTATAGGAGGGATATGTTGAAAAGAAGGCGGAGGCAATGGGATACAAAAAAAGGAGGGGAAAAATTAGTCAGAATTAGGAGGGGAAGGAGGAGGAGGAGCATTTAAGGAACGTAGAGAATAGGGACTGTTGCTGTGCAATGCTTGTTGCTAATGAGATGGTGAGATACATATTATCAAGTAGTAGGGGACCGAAAGAAGTATTGAAGATAATTGAGAAGGGTTGGGGTTGAGATTTGAAGGAGAGGGCATTCGATAAAGAGGAGGTGGATGACTTAAGATGACGGTGGGGAGGGGCATGCTATAAATTGAAAAGAGAGGGGATTATAAGAGAGGAAAGAAGAGGGAGAAATAAATATGAGAAAAAAAATTATATTGGAAGGTGTGGAGGTGTTGAAGGTTGGAGGGGGTTCATATTGTGAGAGTAATTAGAGGAAGGAAAGATATGAGGGATGTAAAGGATGGGGGATGGCATATAAAACAGAATTGTGGAGAAATGGTGATGGTGTGAGGTGAGTGACTCTAGAAGGGTATTTGGGGTGAGAGGGGATGGTATACGGTAGTGAAGGGGTAATAACAGGATGAGCGTGAGGGGGGTTGTAGTCTAAATATGTTGAAGGGCAGATGGAGATTTCATCCATGCATATTTTCGCACAAAAAATTTCTTCTGGTCTGTTGACAAATACAAAAAAAGTAATTATCAGGGAGGCATAGTCGTGCCGTGATTTCTGGAGGTCGTGTTCACATGAAATAGTTTCACGTGTGCGACATCAAGCATAGTAGATAAAATATATATATATATATAGAGAGAGAGAGAGAGAGAGAGAGAGAGAGAGAGAGAGATAATAACCGGTAGGACAAGGCTGGATCTTAAAAGAACAAGAAGGACATGTTTGCAGATCTGAGACACTCGAGCGTGACTGAAGGAAGACATCGTACGTATAGGTTTGTCGCTTTATAAAGGGAGAAACGAGATGGGGGGTTTTTCATGAGATAGAAAAAGATAGAAGCGAAGCTTAAGATCAACATAGGAATGAATCTAGGTCTCCACGAATAAACAGTTGTGACAGAAGCAGGATTATATAAACAGACTATAGCGATTCCTGGCATTATCTTGCCCAAGGGAAATACTTGGTCGACCGTTTAAACTACACAATGCCCGGATTTGACAAATAAATGCTAGTTTTGTCGTGCGTGTCTCTTTCACGAATGACCTTCCGCTATTTTACAAGGAGACATCAGATTTGGCCAGTCAAAATTACCGATGCGAGGATACAGATTGAAAAGATTAAGGTGGTTTATTATTTGAATTTCATGTAAGAATATAGATGGGTACAATATTAAAAATTCTGGCATGCATAATATTAATAGTAACAATTCAGTAAATTTAGTTTGATGAATTAATCCCGGAGGAGAATTTTTTTCTGTGGGTAAATTATTCATTATTCATTCAGAAATAGGTATCTTCTATCTATAAGCGTGTCTGAAACTCAAGTTTTCATTGCTTTTGGTGGTCATTGGTAGATAGGTATACAAATAACTGACGAGTCGGTCACTTTTGGATCAATCTAAGCTGAATGACGTGACAGTCACTGTCGCTTTTGACGATCCTGAATATTTTACGAAAACCTGCAGGATTACGTGACAAAGAATAGTCCAGGGATTATTTCAAGTCTCGATGGGCCATGGGAAACATTTTTAGAGGGGAGGGAATCCGGCTCAGGGCTATACTTAAGATGTTTGATATACACGTCCCAAGGGATTTTCGGAGAGGGTCCTCACTGTTGAGAGACGATGAAATAATTTTTTTATTACCTTCGAGAGAGACTGATTGAAAAGGCAGATTACTCAACATTTACGATATCACTCTCGAGAAATTGAAAATCGTTCTTGAGAATTGAAAATGTGAGCTGCTCATCTTTAGAAAATCGATCCAAATCATCATAACTTAAACTTTTACTTTTGTGCTATTGCAAATAAAAATAAATCAGAAATCAGAAATAATCACCTGTAGAAGACATTAATTAAAAACCAATAATAAGCCCTGATTATTATTGTCTCAATAAAATGCATAAATCACAAATTCAAATAATATTTTCAAACAGCAAAGCTTAATTTTAAAAATTGAACAACAATTTGATAGTTTAACGTGTAATCAAGATTAATTATCTGGATTGGAGCTAGAGTGGAGCTTGTTCTTGACAATGCCTAAACCTTCCGTTTAATAATTATATTAGCTTTGAGGGTTGGCCTTCTTGCATGAGGTTGTTGCACCCTGTATGGAGGTTTACCGACCACACAGCCCAACTCATTAGCGTTACTCGGGACAAACAGGGAGGGAATGAGCATTGCCTCTGATAGTAGGATGGTTAGACAGTTACCTCCTCCCCCTCACCAAAACCTCACTGTTAGCAGTGCAACCATAAGAGGAGGAAGGGAAGCTTCGATTCCAGAGACTTAGCTCCTCTGTTCTATTTGTCAATATGAACGATAGCAAATAATTGGCCTGAGTAATAGATCCAGATTTCAGTGACTCAGTCGGCAATGTAGATGCCACCACATGTATCCATATGTGCCAACTGTCCTCTAAGCATGCTGTTATTATAACCATGCAGCTTCTCTATCCTATCTCTTGTCAACGGTCCAATTCAACTTCACTGCAGAGATCTGAATACGGAGTGTTGTTAGGGTATTTTGAATGAAGGGTTATGGAACAGTGTCTTGTGATTTACAACCACATTTGATCTGGATAAGAAATTTATAATCACCGAGATATTAAGGCCATGTCAGACTTACCCGATTCCTACCTTACCGACATTTTTTTTATCTGCAACGTTAAGTCTACATTTATTGAGATATCAAATTGAAAATTTCTAAATTTAATGCTGAAGCATTAAGGTACGTTTATTTGGTCTTAAATTTTTGTAAAAATAAAAAAAAATTGTTGAAAAATTTTTTTTTTATAAATGTCAATATTTTTTAGGACCAGACAAACGTACCTTACTGCTTTAGCATCAACTTTAGAAATTTTCAATTTGATATCTTAATAAATGTAGACGTAATGTTGCAGAGAAAAAATGTCCGTAAGGTAGGGATCGGGAAGTCTGACATGCCCTTAAAGGGATCGACTTCATACTTCAAATTACGTTTCTTACTGTCTTCTTATTGAAACAGGTTCATTTTTTGATATTGGACGTATCGGCTGGATGATATGGTAGATTTATACTTTACCGATTGTTAGTAAAATAGATGTCTATTGTACTGTCAGTCGGCAAAGTAGATATCTTTCATATTATGATAAATAAATATTTTTACCAGCTTTCTACAACAATCTTACTATATAATGTAAAAAATAACTATTTTTATTAGTAAAAATAGGGTATGAATAGACTTGCTAAAGACCTTTACCTAAATATGAATTGTAATTCTCAGTCAACAACTCTAGTGACCAAGAGCTCGAATAGTAAATCTTTTTAACGACCCTTTCACCTTTCCATAGAAGTAGTTGTAGAAAAACCATAAAATCAAGAAAACGATCACAGGATCCATTCCAGTTGAATCCGCCTTTTCTCTTCCAGCGTTTACCTTGTCATGTTTCAGTTTCGTAATGAGTTCCGGAGGTTTTATTGGTTCCGGCATTTGTGTCTTTCTCTGGTTTTATTAAGAATCTTGGAAGTCGGGAGAGAGAAACAAGAATATTTCAGATTCACAGAGAGAGAGAGAGAGAAAAAGGAGTAAGGAGGGAGGGTGGAGTCACGAGATTCGTGTGGAGCTTTTGTTCAACGAGTCGGCATACACATCTTAGTCCTGTGAGCGACAGAGAGAGCACTTCGTAATGCCTCTATTAAAATGCAATCCCACTTCTTACTCCCTCCCATTTTTCTATCATAGCCATCCCCCACCACCCGCGAGTTTCCTGTCGAGACAGAGTCTCCTTTTATTCATTAAATAACAACGAGGAATTTAGTCAGATTCCGGGTCAGCTCTCGTACAGGAACTTTTAAATGTTTCTTCCGGAAAATGTAAATAAGCCACGTATCTTGTAATTCAAAAGAAATCATAGAAAAAGTTCGCAATTTTTACTGAGCAACGAGTTTAAAAACAAGTCTCAGAAAAGAAGTCGAAAAAAATATTTCGCGAGGTAATTTCTGTTTCAAAATCCACTCTTACCGATATTTTATAACGTATCATAGTCCGGACAAGAACCTAATGGTTATTATATAAACTAAGTTGGTTTATGTCCAGGCTAAAGTGATTTGTTACTAAGCTAAATTGGCTGGTATTTCTGCTTTCAAAAGCTCTAATCAACAATTATTTTTAAATTTGAAAGAACTGAGCTGAAAACGAGAAGGATTTATTTTCGAAAACGTTGACAAAGCGAATGTCTAATCCTATCTGAGACAATTTGTCGGATGTTTCGAAACTGGTGGCTCTCGATGTGCCTAGGCGGAAATGACATTCAATCTAATTTACGCTCGACGGCGAGAGAACACAAAAGCGCTATCGGCGCTGCGATTCAAGGAAATCAACTTTAACCGAATTCAATGGAAATTGTGCAACGTTACTTTTATGGCATGTTCCTCCCTATCAACGCGAGGAACGATCGTTATCCTTTGCACTCTATCCGATCACCCCTTGCCGCTCAGAAATTGGGTTTACGTAATCGCATTTACGTAAAGGCGCGTTGGCTGCTGCGACAGCAACGCTCGTAAACTTTAGCCCTGGCCCCATAAAACAGTAGCCAACCATCACAGAATCGAGACCCCACGTACCAAGAATCTCCAGCAAGCCTATACAAGTACTAAAATTCTCTTTTGTATGTTACCATTCTTCCCGTAAATCAATATTTACAACAAAAAAAAACTGGAATTCCTACCTTTCATTTGATATTTCGTACTTCTTTGATCATTTTATTGGTGTAGATTCCTGTTACCGATGTGTACTGAAACAGAAAAATGAAAGGGCATAAGTTTTTGCTATATTATATATTGATACCTACTTTATCGACTGCGAATAAGATAGCAACCTATTTAACCGACTGTAAGTCGAATTGATTCCTATTTTGTTGGCGGTCGGTAAAGTTGATATTTTTTTAATTATTGTGTTTAATAGATGTTTTTCGTTTTTTTAGCGACATATAGTGGATCTAAGGAAAGGAAAGGATTATTTTATAGTAAAATAGAGCACGCTATGAATGGTAGAAATAGAATTTCATTCCCTAAACTGTGACTAAGCAACAAGAGTGGTGGAACAAATGTAATTAAAATCTCGTAGAAAATTGTCTCTAATTGAAAAATTTGTGTCGACTGCTCGGGTGGAACGTTAATGTCTCTCAAGTTTACATCCATTATGTAGAGACAGAATCCCCAAGTCTCTTTTCGAGTCTCGACAAACCCTTTACCTCGACCCTTTAGATTTAAACTCTTATTCCTTTTTGAGTCACATATAGCTTTTTCGTGTACGATCTCGTAATTAAAACGAGAATAAGTAACGAGATTAATTAAATTAAGCTAGAACTTAGACCAGCTGTGGGTAAAATAGTTATCCTTTTCTAAAATTTCCCGAATATTTTTAAAAATTATAGAAATTACGCAACGATTTTCGTGATACTGACTCGTATCCCCTCGATTACTTACATTTGCGTTTTTCTTGAAGCTAAACCGCATTCATGCGTGACGCTATTATAAGTCTCAGGGTCGTAATTGCTTGAATAGAGAAAACAAAATCGCGCGTGTTCTCTTTAATCTTCATCATTTTCTCTGTAAATTAGCCTTCCTTTAAGTATCAGGTATTTATCTACATCATAATAATATAATAATGACCAGCACTTTGTATCGGGACCGTAACACAGTGGCTTCTAAAATCTATAATAATAGTTCATTATTGGTTTGTGGTTTTAGAAACTTTGTTGGACAATGACTAACTCTTACAGCTAACTATTTCAAAAAAACAAAAACGTAGTTTTGGATTATTCGGAATTAACGTATTAAAAAATAAGAATCTTTTTGAGAACCCTTATTGACATAAAAGGTGTACTATCAAATGTCTGAACAATATTTTTGTGGATGAAGTATTTTAAAAGGTATTTCGATCCATTTATTAAAATGGGACGCCATGTATGTTCACCATTGAGCAGGAGTATCTAAAATTTTTTTTATTGCATGATTTTAGAAGTCTTAATGTTATACCAATCTTTTTATTACACACTAGCACGATTCGTTTTCTCAATAAAATCTATTATCTTAAATTTATTCAACATTCATATCAACATTTGGTTAAGAAACACAGAGGACATAAAGTTAGATTACAAAAGAGACACAGCACTCAAAATTCACCAATACTTAATGAAATTAGTCTATAGTAGTTGAACAAGAAAGAGCATAACTATTTGAACAGCCTACATTAGTATAAAAATGTCAGAAAAATTATATTTCTGTTTGCTAATTGTCTGTGGCTTCTTGTCTCAAGGAATCATCGCGAGTTTAACAGCCAATAATATCAGTAAGTAAAATGATATCTGTTACATATATTCACAGAAAAAACAAGGACTGAAAGTGTTTACAGCTGAAATCAGTTTTTAGGCTGAATTTCAGTCTAAAAACTGATTTCAGCTGGACAATCCTGGTTTTTTCTGTGTTTATCTGGGATAAAGATAATATAAAGCATCATGAAGATATTAATTTGTTACATGCTTGCAGCGAAATCAACGAATTTTCTCGTTCGCCATAAACGTGTAATTAACCACGAACCGGATGGACATAATTTTGCGAAGTTAGCAAACATTAACTATATTGTACATATTAAATACAAAAATCGTTCGAATTGTGTAGGTGCTATATTGTCACGTTTCACTGTTATCACTGCTGCTGGCTGTGTTGCGTATCACTTATGGCAGTACCAAATACAATCTGGCGGAGCATATTCACATCGTAGTGCGAATCACAACTTAACAGAGAAGTCACTCCATTACGGCAATCATCCGCACGGAGCTTACGACGGTATTGCATTGGTTAAAGTTGACCCCCCTTTTATACCTGGACCTAACACTGGAATGATACAATTGCATGTAGAACCTGTACTAACAGGTACAATGGCTCTTGTTAGTGGTTGGGGATGCCACCACCCATCATCGTAAGTTAAAAATATCGTATAACCAGCACATGAAACATAACTATTAAAAATTTATATTCTTCTTGATTTCAGACTTCCAATGCCGGGAAAACAGAGGCTACGATCCATCACTTTACCAATAATGAACCATAGAGAGTGTATAGCTACTTACGCAGGTCACTTTCAGATTACATATAAATATATTTGCACTTATGACGAACGAAAACTCTGTGCCAATTGTGATGTAGGTACGCCCCTAGTTATTGACCATGCTATAGCTGGCATTCACAATTTTAAAGGATGTTTTGCGGGTATCAGAAATCCAGATGTTTTCATAGACATTCAACTTCCGGAATACAGTGGTTGGATCAGGGAACACATTATACATTAATATGCTTGAGTAACTATATGTTTTGTAGGTGTAATCTGCAAATGAACGATATGTCAAGAAAATGATATTTTTGCAATTCTACTAATAAAATTCATTGTTGGTGTTTTAAGCAAAATAAATATCTATTTCAAGGAAACTATACTTTATTCCATTTTAAATTATTTTATACTACTCTTACTAAATGTATTTTAACTGTATTAGCCATTTGTGAGATAACGATATGTATAGATATATTATATTTCATTAACACTAATCTTCAGTTGGTATTCAGATAATAAAATAATACAATAAAACCGAGATATTTCTGATAATTAAATACGACACTAAAACTTTTATGATTACATATATTTTTAAACAATTCTTTTCCGTGTTTGAAAGCACGATAATTTCTTTACAACCATTTTTCTTTATACCTGAATAAAAAATATTATACTCGACTTGCTCAAGTCTTTTTTTTACCATATCTGCGTCTTTCATATATAGCAGTTGAACAAGGACTGTTTATCATTTGCTCACCATTTGGGCTGCTTAAATTAATGTAAAAATGTCACACAAATTATATTTATATCTGCTAATTGTTTGTGGCTTCTTGTGTCAAGGAATTATCGCGAGATTAGCAGCCAATCATATCAGTAAGTAAAATGACATCTACTACATAAATTTATCTGGGATAAAGCTAATGTAAAACACTATTAAGAGATTAATTTGCTATATACTTGTAGGAAAATCAGCGAATTTTCTCGTTCGCCATAAACGTGTAATTAATCACGACCCGGATGGACATAATTTAACGAGAATAGAAGACGTTAACTATATTGTAAATATTAGATATAAACGTGGTTTGCATTGTGTAGGTGCTATATTGTCGCGTTTCACTGTTATCACTGCTGCTTTCTGTGTTAACTTACCGTTAGGGCAGTACCAAGTTCAAACTGGTTCAGGATATTCACATCGCAGTGCGAATCACAGCGTAAGAACGATATCAGTCCATTACGGCAATCGTCCGTATGGACCTTACGACGGCATTGCCTTGCTTAGAGTTGACCCTCCTTTTATATTAGGAATTAACACTGGAATCATACATTTGCACGTAGAACCTGTACTGACTGGTATAACGGCTCTTGTCAGTGGTTGGGGTCTCAACCACCCAACATCGTAAGTTATTAATAACGTATAACGAATACATGCAACATAACTGTTAAAAATTTATATTCTTCTTCATTTCAGACAATCAATGCCAGGAAGACAGAGGCTACGATCAATCACTTTGCCAATAATGAATCATAGAGAGTGTATAGCTATATATGCAGGTCTCTTTGAGATTACAAATAAACATATTTGCACATATGACGAACGAAAACTCTGTGCCATTCATGATCTCGGTACTCCTCTAGTAATTAACAATGCTATAGTTGGCATTCACAATTATAAAGGATGTTTTGCGGGTCACAGAAATGCAGATGTTTTCATAGACGTGCAATTGCAGGAATACAGTAGGTGGATCAGGGAAAACATTGTACAATAGTAAGAATGATGTTAATAATACCAATTTTTCTATTGGAATATCAAAATTTATATTTTTTTCATCAAACCTTTTGTTGATTTAAAGGAAAATTCAACTAATCTACCGAATGTTGCACTAGTACCAGGAAAATTATATTCGTGGTCTTCTAAACAAAATGAAGATCTATATGTTTAAGAGACTAGACTTTACTTTAAACCACCTCGTTCATTATGACCTTAAGTAAAATTAAAAAAAGAAAAGAACAAAAAAAAAAAACAGTTTTTTTTTTAAATTGTAGATGCGGTATTTTTATGAATAATTCGATCCTGTATGCTCGCCGTTGAGCAGGAATATCTAAAACCTGCTTTTTACAGGTTTTACAAGCATCAATGTTGTAATAATCTTTTTATTACACATCACCAAGATTCGATTTGTCAATAAAGCTATTATCTTAAATTTGTTCAAGTTTCATATCAGTATATGATTAAGAAACACAGAGTACATAAAGTTAAATTATAAAAGAGACACAACACTCGAAATTTTTCAATACTTCATGTCTTTAGTCTATAGAAGTTGACCAAAATAAAATTTCACCATTTGAACAGCTTAAATTAGCATAAAAATGTCAGAAAAAGTATATTTCTATCTGCTAATTGTCAGTGGCTTCTTGTGTCAAGGAATTATCGCGACTTTATCAGCCAAAATCAGTAAGTAAAATGATAGCTGATACATAAAGTTATCTGGCATAAAGATAATGTAAAAAATTATGAAGATATCAATTTTTTACATACCTGCAGGCAAGTCAGCGGATTTTCTCGTTCGCCATAAACGTGTAATTAATCACGAGCCGGGTGGACATGTTATAGCGAAGTTAACAGACATTAACTATATTGTACATATTAGACATGAAGGTCGTTCGAATTGTGTAGGTGCTATATTGTCGCGTTTCACTGTTATCACTGCTGCTGACTGTGTTCAGTATCATTTATGGCAGTACCAAATACAATCTGGTGGAGCATACGTACATCGTAGTACGAATCACACCTTAACAGAAAAGTTTCTCCATTATGGCAATTTTCCGCATGGACCTCACGACGGCATTGCCTTGGTTAAAGTTGACCCTCCTTTTAACCCTAAACCTACTACTGGAATGATACATTTGCATATAGAACCTGTAATACCAGGTACAATAGCTCTTGTTAGTGGTTGGGGATGTCACCATCCAACATCGTAAGTTATCAATCACGTATAACAAATACGTGACACTTAATTGTTAAAAATATATATTTTTCTTGATTTCAGAGCATCAATGCCGGGAAAACAGAGACTACGATCAATCACTTTACCCATAATGAACCAGAGAGAGTGTGCAGCTATCTATGAAGGTCTCTTTCAGATTACAAATAAACATATTTGCACGTATGACGAACGAAAACTCTGTGCCAATTATGATATGGGAACTCCTCTAGTTATTGACAATTCTATAGTTGGTATTCACAATTATAAAGGCACTTCTGAGGGTCTGAAAAATCCAGATGTATTCATAGACGTGCAATTACAGGAATACAGTGTCTGGATTAAGGAACATATTATATATTAGTGAGAAAGATGTATATGTTACCAATTGTTCAATTGGACCATCAAAATTTATATTAATTTCATCAAACGTTTTTTTTATTTAAAGGATTAAAATTGGACACCCTGTATGTTCACCGTTGATCTAAAATTTGGTTTTATCATAAGTTTATCAGTCTTAATGTTGTACTAATCTTTTCATTACACACCAGCACGTTTCGTTACCTCAATAAAAACTATTGTCATAAATTTGTTAGTTTTATATCAGCACTCAAAATTTTCCTATACTTGATTTCCTTCGTCTATAGCAGTTGACTAAAATAAAATTTCACCATTTGGACAGCTTAAATTAGCATAAAAATGTCAGAAAAAGTATATTTCTATCTGTTAATTGTCTGTGGCTTCTTCTGTCAAGGAATTATCGCGAGTTTACCAACCAATAGCAGTAAGTAAAATGATATTTGCTACATAAATTGATCTGGGATAAAGACAATGTAAAGCATCATGAAGATATTAATTTGTTACATACTTGCAGGGAAATCAGTGGATTTTCTCGTTCGCCATAAACGTGTAATTAATCACGAGCCGGATGGACATGCTTTAGCGAAGATACAAAACATTAACTATATTGTACATATTAAACATGAAACTCGTTTTATCTGTGTAGGTGCTATATTGTCGCGATTCAATGTTATTACTGCTGCTTCTTGCATTGCATTTCACACAGAGCAGTACAAAGTACAATCTGGTGCAGCATATATATTTCAAGGTACGAATCACAGCATAACAGACAAGTTATTCTATTACGGCAATCCTCCATATGGAAAAGAAGATGGCATTGCATTGCTTAAAGTTAACCCGCCTTTTATAATTGGAGCTACCACTGGAATCATAACATTGCATGTAGAACCTGTAGTGCCAGGTACAATGGCTCTTGTTAGCGGTTGGGGATGCCAACATCCAACATCGTAAGTGATAAATAACGTATAACAAGTACATGAAGTGTAACTGTTAAAAATATGTTTTCGTCTTCATTTCAGACCATCAATGCCGGGAAGACAGAGGTTACGATCAATCACTTTACCAATAATGAAGCAAAAAGATTGTATAGCTACCTACGCCGGTTATTTTCGGGTTACAAATAAATATATTTGCACGTATGACGAACGAAAACTCTGTGCCAATTATGATATTGGCACTCCACTAGTTCTTGACAATGCTCTAGTTGGCATTCACAATTATAAAGGATGTTTTATGCATATCAAAAATCCAGATGTTTTTATAGACGTGCAACTTCCGGAATACAATGTTTGGATTCGGAGTAACATTATACATTAGGGAGAAAGATGTTAATGTTACCAATTGTTCTATTGTATTATCAAAATTTATATTGGTTACACCTAATGTTTTGTTGATTTAAAAGAACGATCAATATAATGTTGCACTAGTACCAAGATATTAAACCTTAATTTGAACCTCCTTGACCATTATGACCATATGAGAAATTAAAAGATGAAAAGAAAAGCCTTTTTTTAAAATAAATTAAATTTTTCTACAGGTGCGTTATTTTAATGAATGTTTCGATCAGTTGATTTAAATTGGACGCCGTGTATGTTCACCATTTTACAGGAGTATCTACAATTTTTTTTTCACATAATTTGCTTTTTAAGGGCATGTGATACTTTACCACAGGAGCTAATTAGTTATACCAATTATACATTCATAATAATAGATATTTTGAGCAAGTAAAAGTCAATAAACCTTCGTCTACATGAGATGAAGGTTTATTGACTCTTATTTACTAAAAATATTTATTATTATGAATGTATAATTAGTATAACTTATTTGTTCTTATGGTAAAGTATCACATGCCCTTAATGTTGCATTAAATTTTTCACTAGTCACAAACATAATACGTTCTCTCAATAAAAAATATTATCTTAAATTTCTTCAAGTTTTGTATCAACATTTGCGTAAGATACACAGAGTAAATAAAATTACACAATAAAAGAGCCACAAAACTTAAAATTTTTCAACATGTAATTTCCTTAATCTATAGCAGTTGAACAAGGAAGAATTTCACCATTTGGACAGCTTCAATTAGTATAAAAATGTCAGGAAAATCATTTTTTTATCTGCTAATTATCTGTGGCTTCTCCTGTCAAGGAATTGTCGCGAGTTTATCAACCAATAACAGTAAGTAAAATGATATTTGCTACATAAATTGATCTGGGATAAAGACAATGTAAAGCATCATGAAGATATTAATTTGCTACATACTTGCAGGGAAATCAGAGGATTTTCTCGTTCGTAATAAACGTGTAATTAATCACGAGCCGAATGGAAATACTATAGCGCAAATAACAGAAATGAACTACATTGTAAATATTAGACATCAAGGTCGTTCGAATTGTATAGGTGCTATATTGTCGCGTTACACTGTCATCACTGCTGCTAGCTGTGTTGAGTATCACTTATGGCAGTACCAAGTACATTCTGGTGCAGCGTATATACATCGTAGTAATAATCACAGCATAACAGATAAGTCACTTCATTTCGGCAATCCTCCGTATGGACGATACGATGGTATTGCGTTGGTTAAAGTTGACCCTCCTTTTGTATTTTCACATACTACTGGAATCATACATTTGCACGTAGAACCTGTACTGCCAGGTACAACAGCTCGTGTTAGCGGTTGGGGATATCAACACCCAACATCGTAAGTTATCAATCACGTATAACAAATACGTGAAACTTAATTGTTAAAAATATATATTTTTCTTGATTTCAGAACATCAATGGCGGCACAACAAAGACTACGATCAATCACTTTACCAATAATGAACCATAGAGAGTGTATAGCTACTTACGCAGGTCACTTTCCGATTACATATAAACATATTTGCACTTATGATCCACGAAAACTCTGTGCCCTTCATGATATAGGTACACCCCTAGTTATTAACAATTCTATAGTTGGCATTCACAATTATAAAGGATGTTTTGAGGGTATCAGAAATCCAGACGTTTACATAGACGTGCAATTACAGGAATACAGTGGTCAGATCATGGAACACATTATACATTAGTGAGAATGATGTTCATGTACCAATTGTTCTATTGTATTGTCAAAATTTATATTTGTTACATCAAACATTTTGTTGGTTTAAAGGAACGATGAGATAATCAACATAATGTTGCACTAGTACCAAGAAAATTATTTTGTGGTGTACAATACAAAATAAAGATCTATATATTCAAGATACTGGACTTTACTTTCAACCACCTTGAACATCATGTCCTTAAGAAAAATTAAAAGAAGAAAAGAAAAGCCTTTCTTTTACTCAATTAAATTTTTCTGCAGGCGGGTTATTTTAATGAATGTTTCGATCCATTGATTTAAATGGGACGTCGTGTATGTTTACCATTTTAGTGGAGTGTCTACAATTTGTTTTTTTCATAATTTTCTGAACCCTAATGTTGCACTAAATTTTTTATTAGTCACGAGTACGACACATTTTCTCAATAAAACCTATTATCTTAAATTTGTTCAAGTTTCATATCAGTATTTGATTAAGAAACACAGAGAACATAAAGTTAGAATATAAAAGAGACACAACACTCAAAATTTTTCATTACTTCATGTCTTTTGTCTATAGAAGTTGACTAAAATAAAATTTCACCATTTGAACAGTTTAAATTAACATAAAAATGTCAGAAAAAGTATATTTCTATCTGCTAATTGTCTGTAGCTTCTTGTGTCAAGGAATTATTGCGAGTTTATCAACGAATAATATCAGTAAGTAAAATGATATCTGTTTCATAGATTTACGGGTGATTGTAAGATTGTGGGCAAACTTGAGGTCCCAGTACTATATAATTTATAATGAGCTCTTTTTGATTTTTTAAATTTATTTAATAAATACTTATTATCATTCTGAACAACAATCTGAAAACAATTTTTTAATTTTTATTCTCATTTTATTTAATTTCTTAAGAAAATACCTCAAAAGTCATTCTTTTCCGGTTTATACACTGTCCCAACCTCAATCTGTGCGCGGATAAAACTATTTTATCCATTTATTTCCAAAGAAAACTAAAAAATGCCTATTGTATTATGTTTATGAATTCCGAAGGTACAAATATCTAATTTAAAAAATTTTTTGGACGCCAAATAAATAGTTTTGCATAAATTTTAAAGTCGGTCCCACGATTTTGACATAAATAGTTTTCATTGGTGTACACCCTTTTTTTGTAAAAAGTATTATAGTTAAAGATAAATTGTAAACACAGAAATATTAAGCTTGACGATACGAACAAGATTCTAT
>UCOH01005852.1:0-48238 GCA_900474275.1 Synergus japonicus
ATATATATATATATATATATATATATATAGTGGACTAACTATGCAAAATTTCATCAATTTATCTCTACGCATTTTCAAGAAATTTCTGGATCGTGACACACACACACACACACACACACACATATCCGGAAATTTTTTCAGATCATCATATTAGATACATTTCCCTTGAAATATGTTCAAAAAAATCTTTTTTAGGAAACTGGATTTTGTCACCATTACAAAGCTTCCTCTATGAGGAAGCAACATCTGCTTTTGGAAGAGATTTATTGATTTCCGAGTATTTTTTTCTCACCTTATACAAACTAAATTTTTCGGTACACGAAAAAAGGAAAATGAAAAGAAATGGATTTACCATTTAAAATAGTCAAAATGCGCCTTTTGCTAGAATTTAGTATGTTTTACTATTTCAAATTGTAACTTTTACAAAGAAAATAGCAAGGTTTACAGCTTTCTTAGCAAAAATTATAATTTTATATAGTAAAAGGTTCTCAATTCCAGGAAAAATGCATAGGATGCCCTCTTCACTCTTATAGTTTTCACTTTTACCAATCTAGAGATTTAAAATTCACCCAGCCATGTCTTTATGTCTTTATATCTTAAAGATGTAAACAAATAACAACTTTCAGTGTTAAAATCATAGAATTGCTTGAATATTTCCTGGAACAATCTGCAAAACCGGAAACTGATGGGAAGAGTAGGAGTGACAATTCTTACACTCAACGCAAAGCGCGAGTACAGTAATTACACAGATTCCAGTCTCGCGTGTGAATCTAAACATTAAGCTTGTGAGAAGTTGCGACGCTGATTTCTTTCGCAGCTCCTAACCTTCCTCAATGACGATTGAAATCACCACGTGTTCATATACTACTTCCGGAAATCTGGTGCCTATTGTTAGACTCTTTAAAAATACAATTTATCAAATTTTTCAAAAACAATGAGTTTCAACGTATGGAAATTTCAAAATTTCACTGATTTTCAGTGACTCTTTTATCACGATTTTAATCAGTGAAAGTTGACTGAAAATCAGTTAAAAGTCACTGAAATTTTCAGTTATCTTCACTAAACTATTAAAAATTTCAGTGACTTTTCACTGATTTCCATTAGATTTTTCACTAATTAAAATCGTGAGAAAAGAGTCACTGCAAATCAGTCGAATTTGACTGGTAATCAGTTAAATTTCACTGATTCAAGTATAGAGAGTAGAGATTTGAACACTGTTAAAAATATATTGGAAATTCAACCATTTTTCATTTACTGTGATTGAAAATTCAACTACTTTTGATTGAATATTCATTCAGCTACGGTAACTGTAAAAAACTTCAACTAAAGTAATTGAAGTTTTTTTTATAGTGAAGATTCCCATGCATCAAATAAAAAATCGAAGCAATCCGCAAACTAGAATATTTCTAAATTTCAACTACACTTTTACTCATTGAATTCGAGCTCAATCTAAACGGAAGACTCTCGAGGAAAGTCGAGGTCGACGTCCGAGCGCAACAAGTGCCGCGAGTCGCTCGCTTTCGTCTCGCGATCCCCACCACCATTCCAATCAAAATCCCCCATCGAAGGGCAAAAAATGAAAGAAATTGGAAATCTTGGATCTACTCATTAAAATATATATCTCCCATTTTTTCTCTCAGTATACTCAGAAGTTACTTGACATATGTTTTCTAAAATAGATGTTTGAAAATTCAGAGTTATGGTTTCAAACTCGTGCGAATTGTCACTGGATGAATGTAGGAAAATAGGGAAATTCGATTTTTAAGTCGGCCAGTACGGAACGGAGCCGCGGGTTGAGTCGAGGTCGACGCCCGGGCGCAACAAGTGCTGTACTCCGTACTTACACCGCTAACACCCCACCCTACACATAAAGACGAACACATACAAGGATGGAGATTCACATACACAAGAATAAATACATATATAAATTCACATACATATATGAATTCACATGAACATATAAATAGACACACACATGCACATATTCTGTGTAAAAGTGTCTCTCCTCGTCACATTAATGTACGTGAGCATCGCATCGAAGTCCTGTGTCTGTGTGTAAAACATATGAATCACATGAACACATGAAAAACATAAAACACAGAAAGATGCCGAAGCTCTGGACATAACGCGTGTGCGCTCGTGCGTGCATGAAGCACGTAAATATAAAACTGCACTGGGTCAGGGATCCGTGATTTATCGGCTGCCTCGTGTAATTGGCCGACAGCCAATAGATACCTCAGGGCATGGAAGTTAACACAACCCTGTGTAACATCATGTCCACCCATTCAACCCTTATCAGTTTGATGTGTGAAGTGTCGAAAAATTTATCGAAAAATAGTCACTCATTCATGCATTTTTTCGTAGCATTGTTAACAATTTTTATGGTAAACTTCCAATATATCATATTCATATCATAATATATCATTGGAAACATATTTCCGAAACGTAAAGTATTCTTTAATACATGTGCAATGTTATCTCAATTGAGTTACATGTAATGCAATTTACACTTATGAACGTAAACTGTAATGTCACTTAACAATATCATCACAGCAAATGCATTATGATTAAATTATTTTCACGTGCATATTATTTTTGCCAAACACATATTCACATTTTTAAAGACGATACACATTTTCGGATAATGGCAAATGTGGAATCGAGTGATAATAGCTCAGAAGAAGGAAGAAGTAAATTGATTCGCGTGATCATGCTTTTGCAGAGGTCAAATTCCTTGCTCTCGCGCATGTGTCTTTAAAGTGTATAGTGGCCTTCACGATATTAATTAAATCGCAATTAAAACACGCCAATATCAGCAAAGGAGTGTCAATAAACGCGTCAACGCATTCATTAATGTGTATACGATATTGTTGCATATTTGAGAGAGATGAGCGAGAAATGATTAGAAAAAAGTAGATTCTTAATCCATTTACGCGAATTTCTCATATCTTAAGGAGAATTTGAATATCAAATAAAAAATAAGCAGAATTACTAAATAATACAACGAGAAACACTTCCGGGAATATATCTTATTTTCAACTGGTTGCCGGGGCAACCAATTTAAATTGAATAATCAAATGATGTATCGTGCTTGAAAAAAATGTTAGCAATTATTTCAAGTTAAATGCGTAGAAAATATAAATTTGGTATGGCGGTTGAACTTTAGTCATTCTGAAATTCGAAACGAGGAGACAATTCATACTTTTACACGGAGTAAATGAGCTCAATAGACTTTGAAGTAAATATCGTAAAAGTTGGATGTAGTGGTATAAAAGGTACACAAAATTAAAAAGAAAATAAATATAAATATATAATAATTGATATTATAATAATATAATCGGTAATCGTTATCATCCAGATTGTATAGAGGTTCTATAAATAAATATTACAGGTCCCTGAAAAGTCACTAAAACAAATATAAATATAAATATAACGGCAACCGAACACAATTTTCTCCGCGTAAGTAAAAAGTCTCGTATTGATGATTTCATTAACGATTCTCTATTCTTATCTACAATTTGAAACATTTATTTGAAGTTGCGCAACTAGCGGTTAATAAAAAATTCGCGTTCATTCAGAATATTCGGAGGTCAAGCATTACAGAGCATTTTAGGCTGATACCACGTGTAAAAAGTCGTGCTATTTATTGATATTTCGTCTCAACAAGGTCTAATTTCAACATTATAAATTTACTTAATCTCGTCGTTTAAACAGTGATTACAGTTATTAGGCAATATTTTATGTCGTCTTTCTGTACTCTCTTTGAGTCAGAGTGGAATTTCTCTGTCAGAGCTCAGTCAGTAAGAAGCAACTGATTCAAAAAGCTAAAAGTACATTTGTGAGTTTTTATTGATTCGAATTTAGTGTGACGCAATCAGGGAACATTTTTCAAAATAATTAGCAAGCTGCAAAGTAACACTTCACATGCTTGTGAGTAAAAAGATATCCATTAGCTATTGTAAAAAATTCCAGGCATAACTTTACAAACATAACGCTCAGTTCCTACTCTGATGCAATGTTGAAAATTCCAAAATTTTATACCAGAATTTTACGTTTCGGCTATATAACTGAAGTTTTATAGAGTTGCAGTTAACTGAAAATTATGTAACTTTTTTTCTTAATTTAAGATTTGTGATGTATTTTTTCTTTTTGTGTTTGTTTACATCTAACAAACGTCGGTGATATTACGCCCAAAACAATTTCTTTGAATCAAAAGAAACTTTCTTTAAATCAAAGAAATTGTAGTATTGATATACGGTCAAAGAAACATTTCTTTGATTTCAAGAAATTCTTTTTGAATTAAACAGTTTCTTCAAATTAAAATAATTCAAAATAATTTTGTTTGAATCAAAGAAAATTATTTTAAAAAGCAAGAAAGTTTTCTTTAATATAAAGAAATTTTTACTTAGAATTATTAAAATTCAATTTTTTATTTGAAACAAGTTTTTTTCTGAGTTAATGTTTGTATTGCAATGTTGTTCTTTCAATATCACTTGGATATCACGTTTGAAATTCGTGTTTTTCTCATTCACAAATAGAGTCGCGATCTCTCGGATTTTAGTAGAAGCTCGAATGCCAACAGCAAAAGAGATACATAAAAGATAACCTCATAAAATCCACGTGGCCCTGCGTTTTTGTTTTTAATTTTTTATCATGTAGGCAACAAATTATGATACAATTTCGTCAAATCAAAAAATATTAACAATTAACAGTTAAATATTAACAATACAAACATTAACAATTAGAGTAAGAATAACAAAAAAAAAACTTACCCTGATGGGGTAAAAACTTGCGTGTAGAGCACTCTCCTTTTTCAGTTGAAGCTTCTGTTCTTTTTAATGTTGACTCAAATTTGCTCAAATTATCAAAAATGGGTGCATTTTTCACTGGAATTCGTACTTTTTCTGAATAAATGGCTTTTTCTGGTTCAAATTTATCACTTCGGATGTCTAAACTTTCTTCTGATGAAGAATGCTGCTCTTCTTCGTCCGCCATTTTTTAAGTTACTGAAAACTGAAACTTGGAATACAATGGCGGTCAACTTAAGGCAATTCTATAATCAAAATTCTGACTAGACACATTTTAGGTTTATAGTGGTTCTTATTTTGCAAATACAAGTATGTAGAGAGCGAATAAATATTTATTTCCAATATTTGCTGAACAAAATAGAAGAATTGAATTTTGAAGATAAATTTTATGAGATGGCTGATGGGATTTGAAACCATTTGTGGTGTAGAATAACTCAAATCCTGTCAAATTGCCATTAGGCTTTAGAATTAGGTTTTTTAGAGGAAAAAAAGGCAATTTTTAGGGGTAAAAAGGGGTGTAGGAACTCAAATGACTATTATTTAAAGAAAAACAGTATTTTCTTTATTGCAGTTTTATTTTTTATTATAACTACAGTAAAGAAAAAACCGTTCCGCCATATATTTTTCTATTGATATATAAATAAAAAAATTGACAGCTTTTATATTAAATATTAATAATATTTATTAATAATACAAATTTAAAAAATGTTGAATGAAACTCGATCTTCTACACCGAGAAAAATATTTTCTTTGTGTAAGAAGATTCCTCTTATTCAGATGCAAATTTTCCTCTAAAATATGGTGTCTAAAGTTTTCCTCTTAATTTTAGAGGATTATTCTATTCTAGAAATTATTCCTCTCAAATAAGGAGGAATCCTCTTAAAAGTAGAGGAAAATAATCTAATTCATAGAGGAATATACTCATTTTTGAGAGGATTTCATAAAAGGAATTTTCCTCTTAAACGAAGAAACTATTTTTCTCG
The DNA here is from genome assembly GCA_900474275.1 of Synergus japonicus. NCBI lineage: Eukaryota > Metazoa > Arthropoda > Insecta > Hymenoptera > Cynipidae > Synergus > Synergus japonicus. The sequence goes on from UCOH01005852.1 coordinate 5,792, forward strand.
GTGTACTTAAATTCTAGCTACACATATAATTAGGTTTTTTTGTAGGAATAGAATTTACTGAAATTTCAATGCAAAAACTCTAAAATCTGATGGCATGAAATCTCGAGAATTCAAACTTGATGCTTACCAACTGACACATGATAAAAAGTGCAAGAAATGAAATTAATTCGCCGAGATCTTATAAAAGAGAAGGTAAAAGTGTTGACCAGAGATGGAAAGAGTTCGTTGGCATGAACTGAACGCTTGGTAAATCGCTTAATTATGGTCGATGGCAGAATTCTTAGTTCCATCAGACCATCAGGTAACCGGCGTGAGGAAAGAAGACGATGCCAATAGTTAGATAGACCTAGCTTAATATATGTAATAGTAGCAGGTGGCTACAAGGCTGGCAATCTGGCATTTCCATGAAAGTGAAAACATCGAGTGAAAACTTTCTTTCTGCTGCAGGTTGTTTCACTTCCTGTGCGCGTAACCTCGCTCTCGGTGCTGCATTTCTATGCAGCTTCTATGTGCCTTTACGTAATCGCCAACCGAGAAAGAAAGTTTCTACCACGGGGAGGTTAACATCCTCTCGTCTGTCTATAATTTAAATATATCGCTTATTAGCCGAGGAAACTCGCAAAACCAGTTTCTGTGCATTCCACCAAATTCGACAAAAACCATCAAACATAACTCACACACCTTAATCAATACCCATATATTCTCGCGTAAATATATATTGAAAAAAGTAACTCCTAATGATCTCCAACTCTTAAGAATGACAGATTTTTAATTTATTTTTTAATTTATTCAATTTTTATAGATTTATGAAGTGTTTCAGGAAGCAGTTTTAGTTTAGTTTAGTTTAGTTAATTAGTTAATTTAGAAAACTTCCTTTACTTCAGTTATAAGATATTTCTTTTAATGTAGAAATCATTAATTAAAAAAAATAGAGAATCTTAAAATCATGATGCTTCCCAATTGAATATAAAAAAATAGGGTTCTTACAAGCTTAGAATCTGAAAACTGTAATTACATATTAGAGAAATTCAAATATTTAATCTTATAATCGTTAAACAAGTTTTACTACTGTATAAAGATTTTATTGCAAGCTTTCACAGCTACGAAAGTAAATTCTACTTTAATAAATATTTTCATAACTCAGATTAATCATTAAAGTCATATAAACCGGATTGGAAATATAAATATATTAGAGAGAATGATAAGATTTAATAACTTATTTACATTCTCCTTAGGGAAGATTATTTTATATTTTAATTTAAAATTTATGAATTTAATTTACAATACGTTATTTTTTTGTTTTAGAGGAACAACGAAGGTAAAAAAAACCCAGAGGGGTCCCACATAAAAGGGGCACGTAAGAGATTTGGAAGTGAGTTTGGATGTTAGAAGGCGCGGGGGTGGCTAAAAAGGCCCCGTCGCAGGGTACGGGTCCCGATGCCGGTCCCCGTATCGCAAACCCTCACGTTGACCTCCACCCTCGTACCCAAGGAGGAGTCGAACATGCCCTTCATAGACGACGAATTACTCTGGTGCCCTGACAACGATGGCAAAATGGTCGATTTAACCCAATGCCTTCAGGTTCGATATTTACATATTTATTTTATTTATTACAACTTAATTATATGACAGGGTGTTTCTTTAGCCAAAAAGAGAATCTGACACATACCAAAATATTTTCTGCACCCCCTCAACCCTCCACATCCGTCCTCCAACTGGAAAGGGGTATGTGGTGTGAACTTTTCTCTCATCTCGTCAAACCCTCTATTTTAATTGGAAAGGGATTGGGGTGTGACTAAATATTTTTAAGTTACAATTAGTTTTTATGTCAAAAAAACTATATCTGCTGAAAAGAAATATTATGTTACATTCCTTCTCGTAACACCCCTAGTCTAATTGGAAAGGTGTAGGTGTATTCGAATGTATTTCCACGTTTAAATTTGATTTCTTTATTATAAGTAAAAAGAAATACTTAATTGCATTCCTCCCCTCCCCCTTTCCTCAATTTATAGGGTTCCTGGAATTTGGGTTGAGTGTAATTCTATGTGAACTAATTGAAATCGATAATGTTTAAATTAATTCGAATTAAATTTAAAAGAAAAACTGCTGTTTAAACATGATTAATACTATAAAGAAATAACTCTGATTCATCTCTTTTAAATGTACAAATTTGGCTATTTTTACACCTAATGCATAAAACAACATTCATATGTTGTTTGTAAATTGAATAGCTCCATCTTTTCTCACATTAAGTCACATGACGCTACTTTTCTCTCTTTCCTTGTTGGTACTCTGACAAATTTATGTTTTCACTAGAAGATTTCCATCTATGCCGACCTTGGGATTTCTTTATATACTTGTATGTTCAACTGTCAGAATATTATATTCCCAAGGACGCGAAACTGCTTATTAATAGCTCTTAGAGTCTACGTTAATTTATACTAATTGATCATTAATTTAATAAAATGCTAATATTAGAGATCACATTATAAAGTTATATCTTTAAATCTTATTTCTAAAACTTTAAAATTTATGTCTAGAGCTTTAAAAATGTAATTAAAACTAATTATAAATATTTTTAGGAGAGCAATACGGGGCAGCCGGTCGAATTTTCGGCGATGGAGTTCAGTGCCCTCGTTGGAGTTCCAGCGGCTCCAACTGGTTCCTCGGAGGAAGGTGAGGGTATGTCTGGAGTCAATGGTGAAGAACCTTTTGACACCCTAGACACTTTTCTTCGAGAATTACAGGCCGATTTGGCAGAAGCGAGTCAACCCACCTCAACAACGACCCCCACGTCGTTATCCTACAGGCGGCAAAGGTACAACATTGCCGCCGCCAATCCCCTCTTAGCAGGTAACAAAATCATTCATAAATATTGAACAAAATAATAGAACTAATCAAAACAAGAAATTAAATTTCATTCTCTCGATCCGGGAATTTTTTAAATTCCCGCCACAATTTCAGTTACCAACGAATGGTAAATTGCAATATTTTTCAGAAAAATTAGCAACTCCCACGACGCAGATGTCTCAAACTTCCATTCCTTACGCGACGAGGGCGGAAATTAAAACAGAAAGTATCCATCCGGAAACGAGTAAAGGTAGGAAATATTTTTTCTAATTAAGCAAGGTTTCTTGTTTACCGGCAGCGGATACTTTCATCGCTTTTAGAATTTAGAGATTATAGTTAAAGATCTCTGCATGACCCGCAGAAGTTAAGTGTATTGTACCGACAGTAGAACCACTGCCGATAAGGAAGATTCTGTTATGTTACCCGTAATGGTAACTTACTTGCGAAGGATAAGGAAGATTTTGATTATATTCGGGGTCGATAATTGATTTCTGAAAAAGTGCGAATTCTCGATTATCAACTCTGAAAGGGAAACCGGCCAAGGCCCCGCAAATCGCGAACAGACATCCGCGTTGGCAATTATTGCGTGCTCAACGATGTACTTGAAAAATATATACGAAGGCACGCACAGAGGCTCGCGCTTACATACAATCGACCGTCTTATACTCGTGGCCCAATTCTTACAATTTACAACCGTGTCGTAATACTGTCTTTGCAATTTTGCTCCCTCACACTTATTACTTTTTATTGCTTTTTTATATTCTTATTAATCGTAACCGATTTATTATTGCTTTATTTAAATAGTTGTATTGCGAAACACTACAATTTACACGATTTTAAAAAGTAGAGATAGACGTTCTAAAAAATATTATTTATAATTTTGAACAAAATAATTGATATTAAAAATCTAATTTTCTAAGGTCCACACTCACAATTCTATCTCCTCTTTTTAATTAACAAATATTAAAATTAAATACTTTTTCACTCTGTAGATTTTCTCTTTTCTGAAATAAAAGTGTGGCTAAATAGACAAAAAATTCTTTTCAATGTTTTTAGTGTTAAACGAAGAGTTTGAAATGTAATATCAAATTTTAAGCGATTCTTGTTACACAAAAAGTATTTTTAAAAAGCATTTCTTTGCTCTATACATAAGCCAAACTTCTATTTAAAAAATAGCGTATCGCTACAGAGTAAAAAAATATCTATTTATAATATTTGTTAAGGAAAATAAAGAGATCGAATAATTTTTTGAACTAGTAATCATATTTTCGGAAAAAATGTATACTTGTTCAATTAATGAAACTGTCAGAAGCTTCCGGCGTATAAAGTAGATAGTACCAAAAATGATTGCACATTAGTAAGTAATTTTATTATCAAATAATTAAACACTGCTAATTCACAGTAAAAAACTACTAACTCTTTTAGTAGCCAATTTTCATTTATTAGCTACCAATTGTTTTAGTTATTCTTACTCAATTTATTAGTAGTTTTTAATTAATTAGTAAACGAATCGAATTACTAATTCAGATTGAGAGAGTGCTGTTAATTATTATGATTGCAACATTATTTTAGAATTGAAGTTCGCGTTTAAATAAATCTTCATTTCATGAATAATGCATGAAATTGAATTAAATATACTAATAAATTATATGTTATGAAAGTATATTAAATCATTAAAAGGTATATGAAATTAATAAGTGCTTATTCATGAAAGTAAGCGGTTTTAATATCTAATATATAATTAAGAATCATTTTCTTAAACAAAAATTTGAAATACGTAATCTCTGACAAATTGTTAGGAAATTTCCCAAAATTTTTGACAGTGATAAATACGTTGGAAAGCGAAGTGCTAATGAGATAATTGCAGGCAAACGATTCTTGAAATGGAATCCGAAGCACCTGTTTTCGTTGGTACGAGAACGTGAAGGGGTCCGGAGATCTATTTCAGAGAGCTCAGGGCATGAGGGGAATTTATGTGTTTGGGGAGGGTCAAGGGAACCAACGAGGCATCGAGGGTATATAGCGACAAGTGCAACGAACAGAAAGATAGACAGCTGGATGTAGCGGAGGGTATAACACGATTTCCCATGGGATGCGTTAATTCACTTGTTACGTGTGCATCCCATGTGCAATTTTATGCTACCGACATCCATCTCAAGCAATAACTCATTTTTCTCAAATACAAATATATAAATACAAATTATACAATTCTAACAACACAAATTACGCTATTTTATATGCGTAACAGGGAAAGATGAGCAGTTTGTGAGAAAGTATAAATGGAAAACGAAAACGGTATAGAAAGATAGTAAATGGATTTTAAAATGTGGGGTGACGCACTGTTTACTCCTAATGCGTTGAAACTCGAAATCCGAGGATCGATTATACCGACACGATTGACGTGAGAATTCGAAGAGATTGTTCCGCACTCTGGCTCAAGGCGAAAGTGACACAAGAGAGATGAGCGCTCAACTTCTCTCATGTGTATCTGCTTTTCCTGAACGCGTTGCGAGAACTTATTTTTTCTACAGTATAAGGAAGAATTAAATTAAACTATTGTGCAACGCGGAAAAGGTTTCAGACCCGAATTTTAAGCACGCAACTCTTTCCAAATTAGAAAAATTTCCGAATGTGTCTAGAACTCTTACTCTCTAAATCTGAACCAGCGGAAACCATACCAAATCAGTGAAATTCGCTGATGAATCAGTGAATATTACGCCCTCTATGAGAGAAATTCCGCTGATTCATCAGCGAATTTCACTGATTTGATATGGTTTTCGCTGGTTCAGATTTAGAGAGTAGAGAAGCATTTCAATTGACGCATCAAAATTGCTGTGCTTTCCTTATCAATCATCCAATAAGCATTGCAAACAATTGATAACTACAATGTTATTTCCAGTAAATTGTAGCGTATAAACATAAACGTTTTTCCTCGAGCAACAATTGCAAACCATTAGTAAGACTTCTCACGAGTGGCACATAAATCGAACTAAACAAGTTCGCAAATTGTAGGACACTGCAGATTGCATAGGCCGCCATACGAGCGTATAAGAGATCCTGGATATTGGGTAATCGGCTTCCTCATATTGCCACAGAAACCTATAGCCATAGACTCTACGATCATACAGACCGTTGAAAGTGAATTCAAGATGGCCAGTAGACTTCGGCATTATCACATGCGTACATATTCATATATGTATTCATTTAAAATATATATTTGTGTTGAGATATGGATGTTTTATACGCTATTCAACAAATCTTTAAGAGTATGGGTGCGCCATTCATGTGTTATGCCTCTATATGTAGAACATAACTCGACATATATGCGCATGTGTGATCATCCATACACTGTATATACTGCATACTATGTACACAATTACTTTCTATATCTGTATATTCATGCATATAGGTAACAGATAGTATACAGGTACATAACGAGTGTTGACATTTTCTGCAATCGGGTCAGGGCCCCTGGTGTCTTTACCTCTAACCCGCCCTAGGGCAAATTCGTTCTATCAATTCCCTGGTTCTCTTCAATTATGCATCACATTACACAATCCCATTTTTTTCTTGTTCTTCCTCCTTGGTTTCAAATTTCGTCAATGGCCCAAGATTAGGTTGGTAATTAGAAAGTTGTGAGAGACTCTTAACATGTTTCACACTTCTGACATGAAGCTTTGCTTAATTTTTTCTTCTCTTGAGCAACTCAAGACAAAATTTCGAAGTTTGAACCGATCCGATTAAAAATTGTACATATATATGTATATAATCTCAATAAAAAAAGTCGTGAGTTTCGCGAAGAGAAAATAGCAGCAGATAGCGAAACTAGGATAAGTGTCTATGCTTAACAATAACAGGAAACATTCTTTATCTTCAGTTGCGCAAGGAACGAACAAATGTAAGAAATAGTTTTCGTCACATATGCATTGTTTCTTTTGCTACCCGCTTTTTCACACAACTCGCCTCGCAACTCGCTCTTTCATTCTGCATTATTACGCACTATTCATTGCCTAGGTCAGTTTTGGCTAAATGCCGACTATTATACAAATATAAGCTCGTATTTAAGATTTTGTACGTGAGCGAGAACGAGTTATGACAGAGAACTGATTTTCTAGGGTCGCCTTCAGTTTATTCAGCCACCCGCGATGAGTCCCGACAGCCCAAAAAAGAGTAGAAAAATACGAGGGGAAAAATATTAGTAGAGACACGTTCGAATATATGAGACCCTTTCTCAAATTGATAGAATTTCCTTGTTTTTAAGGCTGCAGTGGAGTGACAGGTGTGGGTAAAAAATATGAAAAACACGGTGGTGTTTTTTTATAAGAATGTGAAATCGATTAAACTTTTTTTAAATCAAAAACTCAATGGCTTAACGTCTGATTTTGTATTCTAATGTGTTGTAAAATCACATATATATATATATTATATAAAATATTCATAGTGATTGTAATAAGTATTTATCATTCTGTTTTTTATCTGTAAAACGGTAACGAGTTCTTATCACTAATATATATCCAAAAATAGATTTTCCAATTACTCTCGTCTTTAAAAAAGTTTTCAAGGGAAAAATAGTTGATATCATTAATTGTCACTAAAGATTTTTGAAGCTTCAAGAAGTTAGATTTGAGAACACGTGCAGTCTCCTTTTTTCTCAACGTTTTTAAACTCACAACCCTCACGCCTTCTTGTTTAGATTGGGAGCTTCCTTGAATCTTCCTTTCGGCTTTTCCATTGCCCTTCCGTTTTTTCTTTCAAAACAAACAAATCAGAAGTCTGGGAAAGAAATACTGCACCTAAAAAGCGATCATTAACCCAGGCAATGTCCAAGTAAAAAGTAAGGGATTTTTGTTTGGTAAAATTTGAAATTTTGACATGTTTTTCACTTCCTTTTTCGAAACCTTCTCATGGTTCGTAATTAAGATTATTGAAGGACTTGCGGGTAATGTAATTCCCACGAGGTCTGACTATTTCGCAAACTGTACAGTCTGTACACCTGTAATGCTTATATTTCCGCGTGAGAACATTTTCTCGCGCCCTTCTATTTCCTGTGAAAAATTCCTGGAAATTGTCTTATAAAGGGACAATAATCAATCTTTTGCTGTGTAATTATTTGAGGAAGATAGTGCAATAGTTGATGCAGTGTTAAAAATGCATATTTCATGTTTTCAATAGATGTATGTATGTATTTCAAATTATTTCCGAAAGTTTTAGACGACTTGTTATTTCTATTATGCATGATTATTTTGCAGAATTCTGTTTATTGAGCAAATATATTGAGCGCTAGCGGCACGTCCATTAAGCGTATGTTAAATGTATGTTGCGAAGCTCATATCGAAGACCGCGTAATCCTTTATCCTTGGACCTATCCTATGAGCAAGTAAACAATTTCGCAAGAAAACCGCCGCACAATCCGGAGTTTCCTTTATACGCGTCGCCGAGGCACGCGCGCTTGAATCTCATTGACCAAAAATGGGTTACACGAAGATATTTCTAGTCGCGATTTAATCAATCGAAGACCAGCTCGAAAAGTCCTTTAAAAGAGATTTCTAAATTTATTTGCATAAAATATCAATTAATCTTGAAATTTTTCCACAAAAGTAATACATATTGGCACTTAAAGTGAACCCAGCTTGTATATTAATGATGACATATTATTAATTAAAGGATGTATAATTATCCTCGTATGCACTTTTGATTTCGTATTATAAATTTTTCATTAATTTTTTTAGAGAATTTGAACTGAAAGATCTATTTTAAATTATTTTAGCTTAATATTTGTGTAGGAAAGGAGGTCACTTTATCAATTTCTAAAGGTTTGCTTCTAACTAGAAGACTATATATTTTAGGTTTAATAGGTCAACTAATTTGATTATAAATTTTTTCTCTGTTAGTCGATACTCGTTCCCATATATTATTTACATGTCCCAGAAGTTAGAAATATGTAATTATAATACATATACATTGTCAAAAATTCTTGATTTTATGGGTTATGATTTGATTAGCATATTAAATGCAGTACATGCAACATTAGTTATTCGTGATTTACATCTAAAATTGTCTGCCACAAAGTAAATGGTTTAATAGTCAGTATCAGAATTTAATATTCATATCAGCATTAACTCTTTTCATCATCTTTGGCAAACTTTATTTTTATTTATAGTGGCATTTTTTCTGCTGGGTTTATTCACTAGATAGCATATGATTCCATATTCCTGATTATTCTAGTACATACATCTTTTAAACATTTTTGACCTGTTCTCTTTTTATAGAACATCTTTGAATCTTGATTATTATTCAAATAAAATCTACTCCTGTATATATTAATTTAGCAGCATATGTTTTCTTTTCTTGCCAATGTGTCCGGAATCAATATCTGCAAAATAATAAGGAAGTGTGATAATGATAGGTACATAAGTATGTAATATTTAAGCAGACAGCTTCTCAAAGTTTTCTCTGGAGCAATTTGTTTTTAAAAAACGAGCAAAACATTTAGGAAGTATTTGGGAAATGAAGGTGACCGAGAAGTAGTACAGGTGCGTGGTAAATCGGCCGACAACAAGAAATAAGAAGAGGGTTTTCTTGTTGGAGGGGAGGGCAACGCAACAGTTTAGAGTGAAGTGTTACGTCAGTGAAAGTGTTATACCAATGTGGGCCGAGGCTAACCTGTGAGCCCTGTCTCCCCGAACACAGGCATGAACTCGTGTACATATTAATCGCTCGATTCGTGTTATAAGACACTCACTCGCACATACCTGAATATATGGAATTGCGAGTACGTGCCACTCTTCGATCTTCCCCCATCCCTCCTCCCCCCCTCTTATTTTCTATGTCTCACTCGGATTATTGAATACAGATCCGAATGGAAACACGTGCAGGAAGTCCTAGATTTGCCACACGGAAACCCGCCACTCGCTCCAGGCAAACAGGTACAAAACCTGTATAAATCTGTCATCATGTATACGACAGCATAGGTACCTACCTTATACAAACCTACACAGTACACTAGAACACATTAAACACTACACACTTGTGTCAAGGTGCGAGTTTTGCTCCTATCAATAGGCCCCGCCATACCGGTAGTGACATTTATTCTGTTGCAAGATCTAATTAATGCCAGTGCTCCATTTTCGGAAGCCGTATATCCGACACTATATAAAAACATCTGGCTTTATTTATTCCTTACAAAATACTTATACCCCCACTATGTATGTAATTTGCATGACGTAATTCGCTTACGATTCGCGCAATTTGTGCCGAGCCAACTTATTTCCCACCGGTTTCCACTAACCATGGTTGTGTTTTACTTTATTGTAATAAAAAATTCATATCAAAGGGAAAGATCTTCTGAATTAAAATCATATTAAGGTTTTGTTGGAAGCTGTTTTCATAGTTTGTCGTGAATGTTGTTCTACAATTTTTCTTTAATAATTGAACGACTTATTGAAGGTTTGTATATTATATTCTTTTAGAGAATTATTGCTGAATATATTGCTTTCAAGAACCTTTGTTTGAATATTAAGTTCAGTTTTGTTTCTTCAACAATACCAATCTCGGTAATGTTAATCTTGAAACTTTGCAAATTATATCTTAGTGGTTCCTCCAGATGTAGTATTTATAAATGTTCTCACTTTGGTAACGAATATTACTGAATAGATAAAGCTAGAATGTAGGAATTACGATAAAATTACTTAGCAGGTTTATTCCATGTCCTTCATACCTTTTCTTTGGTTTCTTTTTATTCCCTTTCATTTATTTGACATCTGAGACACTAAAATTATTTTCTTCCTCGGTAGTTTCATGCACCTAACATTATCAGACATTATATATCCGCTTTATATTTTACACAAGGGCAGGTAGCCTTTTCTTTCCTGAGGCTCGGCACTTTTCTGGAAAAAACGAAGCGCAAGTAAATTGATGTCACGACCTGTACTCGAGCGCGTGGGAGTGCGTGGAATGTACTCGCGGATATTTAAGCGCGCATGACTACGAAAACGTTTCCGCAGCCACAACCACTCGACCCTGAAGAGCGACTCGATTGCCAAAGTTTCCGCTTGACATGCGAGTCTGCTTAATGCTAATTCCGTGAAAGCGTACGATTTCAAGAACATATACGAATTCCCGTCTCAGGGGTAAAAAAACAAAGTCCAAACATTGCAAAATACAAAGCTGTATATTTAAGAGAACTTTAACTTGAAGATGGATCCTTAAAACGATGAATGTAATATGATGAAGGGTTTTTTGTATGAAGACACGTTTCCGAGATGCGATCGGATTATGTCTTCACCCCTCACTCGTCAGTGTCAGGTCCAGATGATAGAAAAGAGGCTCTAAAAGTATAAAAGGCTTCTACGAAAAGACACAATTAGTGCTTTATATAGACCGAACTGCATCCGAAACGTCCTGCGTGTCGAATTTGTAATATACCCTCATGAAAACGAGCTATGTCCTGACACGAAGCAGACTTCCTGCGCAAGTAGTTTTACGTTGTTTTGCGTGATTTTATGCCAGACTCGTTTCCCTCGTTTGCTTCGATCATGTTGGCTTTTCCTTTTCTTCACGATAGCATCGTACAGAGCTTGCATTTAATTAAGGCTATGTGCCGACACGGTGCCGCACCTTCATGGGCCTGCTGTATAAAGCAACGCTTACCCAAGAGTCCAAGATGCTCGCAAGGAAAACCAGCGAGACTCTTTTTTTTTCCTCCTTCTTCTTATTCTCTCTATTTCTCTTTCATCGAGTCGATACACATTAAGCACGCAACAAACAAGATCGCGAAATGAGATCGTGCATGGCTACATATGTGTATCAGGTGTCACGGCTTTGATGGTCGGAGGAAAGCGAATTAACAGGGAAAATCGCTGCCCACTTTTTCTTAATTAAAACTGCACTAAACATTTCTTTTCTTCGACATACATTCACCTTGTTACGTTAGTTAAACACGCTTGCATTACTTTCGTTGAGCAAATTTCCCTGAGGAAATTGGTGTGAAGTGTGTCACTTCTTCGCTTGAGGAAAGTTAGTTGACTTTTTCATCTTGATACAGTTTCATAACATCATCACTTTTCCAGTGTTGAAGAGTTTTTCACAGATATGACAAGAACACATATATATGACCTTGCATATATATGTTGTCATGTGTTGAGAGAAACAATAACTCCGTGGAGAAGCTTCTGCAAAACTTATGGATTAGCCGGAAGGTATATTAGAATTTTTTTGAAAAGAGACAAGTAAACGTCGATTGTCCAGAAGAAGACAATTATTTTCAATTTCTAGTAACAAGCAGGTCGGAAACATCAAATACTTTCTATTGGCAATAGCTCACACAATAAACAAGAAGCTGTCGAATCCCATGGTAAGAGCTAAGAGAGAGGTGCTTCGTTCCACTTTGAAATATCCTTTCTTTTATTTAACGAAATTTCGCGGAACTTATCCTGTCAATAATATGAGCATAAATAATTCAGGAACCGACCGATTCACAAGTTCATAACTGAATTATTTATTCAACCTTGTGCCAATCAGATGAATGTGCGGAATTCCCACCCACCAATTTCGCTACTTTTATACTTCAATAATAACAACATCAGGTTCTGTCACTGTTTCCAATCTTTATATGCTTTTTAATAGTCACGTTTATTGCAACGAATTCCGTTTTATGAGCAAAAAAAAAATATTTTCTTGATTTCTTTTATTGTCCTCTTTCACTTCATCTTAAATCTGCTTTCTCAATGATCATATAATTGTAGATGTTTTTGTGCATTTGTTCTATTATTCATCATAATTTGATTTTTCCTTTAGTTGATCATCTTATCATTGCATTCTTCAAAAGAATACCTATATCGTTTCTCTCAATTTTTGCGCAACATTGTATGCATCATTTATAGATTATCTTTTACTTTGAGAAAATTATATCCGTTTATTATCATCATCACACTGATAAAAATGTTTGGTGCCGACAACAAAAAATTTTGTTGCTATAGAAGCAACAAAAATTTTGTTGAACCAACCAAAACTGAGATTTTGTCGGTTCAAATGAATTTTCTTGTTTCAACAAAACGTTTTTTGAAAGAAACAAGATTTGGTTGGAACAACCAAACAATTTTTGTTGCTTCTACAACAACAAAAAGTTTTGTTGTCCGCACCAAACATTTTTCTCAGTGCATCATAATTATCATCATCATCATCATCATCATCATCTTAGCAACATCATCTTTCATTCGACTTTATTTTTATAACGATTAAGACAAAGAAAGCAAATAAAATTAAGATCAAAATTGATATTTCCACGTCCGTCGATCATTTTCCATCACGTTTAATCACGCGAATCGTGCCCCGAGCTGTGTCATGTAGGAAGAACTTATGAATTAGGTCGCTGGAGAGACACGTCACAGATTACACAGTTCGCTTCGTATCGCGCCGCTGATCATTAGTTTCTCTCTCGCGCTTTCAGCGAAGCGATAAGCACCCTCCTTATTTAGCAAGCGAGACATTTGTGTACATACAAGTTAAGCTAGTCGGTCTTTCTATGAGTCTATTAGCATCAGCGTGCGCCAGAGGGCCTTGACACAGTGTGTGTCAAGCATTGCATGCGATAGCGGAAAGCGCAATCTATTTATCGCAGTTTATCGATGATTTCGCGCTAAATGCAGATACAACGCGCATTTGCGATTCACGTCGCTTTTGCTTACGTCTAGGGGCTATCTCACACGGCTATTAATAATTAGGTTTATTTATTTTTCCGGAACACTTATCCGCTCCTAACTGTCAGTATCTTGCTTCTGTTTCTGCCAATCATTTTAAATTATCTTCCCATTCTTCAATTATTAGTCTAGATTTAAAATTGTTTTTTGTATATACAATGAAGATTTTCAAATGAGATACTTATATGCTTCTAGAAATGCATTTTCGGTAAAAGGAGACTTGTTTTGGCTCCGCTCATAGTTTCGCCAATATTATCGAATAACACTCACTTGCTGGTACTTCCGGTCTTCTAAGATTCTCAAGAATCCACTAAATCCACACTAATCAATTTCATCTTCAACATAATTCAATTAAAAAACTAGAGAAGGTTGAACTTTTGTTAACAAAAAAAAGGAAAATGTTTTGAACATTTCCATTCTGATGTGATTTAGTCGTAGACAATGTTAGCAATCATGTAGGATTACTTCTTGATAACTTGATAAGAAAAATCAGAATACAAAACTCTGGATCAGATCTCGAATGATGTACTTTGTTGCTATGTGATCTGAGCATCTAGGTTTCTTTACTTAGAGGCTTCAAAATATCCAATTTATCTTGATAATTATACTTCCTTCAAGTGATAAGACATTTTATCAATTTTCATTTACACTACTTTTTCTGCTTTTGCAGAAAATAAACTCCACATTCTCAAGTTTATTTAGATTATTACATTATTTTATTTTACAACTTGGAAGCTTGTGTAAATGATTCTGAATGCACTTTTTTGTATTTTCTTCGAATGTAGAATAACAGGCTGAGATTTTTTCTCATAGTTAAACGACAGAAGTAAAATATTCTTTCCAAGACCGCAATCTTTTTCCGAGATCGGCACGAGTTTCATCCAACTCAGGTGATTTAAAGCGAGTCGGAAAGGATGGAAATGGATTATTCAAGGGCAAGTGATTCACGAGGGCTTGTAGGATAACTCGAAGGTCGACTGCGAACATCGAACTTAAGTTAAGACTTTGAGACCGATTTTTTATTTCGACCGCGACCCAGATCACACGTGACGCAGCATTCTCGGAAAAGGAAATTGTGGGTCCAGCTGGATAAGAATTATTCAGGATTATGGCGATCTGGTGAAAAGTACGGTCAAATTCATGAAAATCCAATTCCCAGACCCACATCACTTCACCTTTCATCGCGATGACATTTTAATTTCCCGTTTCATCTTATTTTTTTATAGGAGCGTTTTATAGGAAGTGTCCATTCATACGGACGTTTTTTTTTATATTAAACTTTACGTTTTTAAATATGTTTAAAGAGGAACCACCTTTTCTTTCATTCATTTTTGCAACTGTATTTTCCAAACATTTTTCCAACAATTTTCGAAATTCCTTTTTCCAAATTTTTGCAAATCCCTTTTCTCAAAAAAAATGTTAAAACCCCCTCTTCCAAACCTCTTTTCAGAACTTCTTTTCCAAAATGATTCTAAATCCTCCTTTAAAATTGTTTAAAAATTAGTAATTTTTTCTTGAAATACTAATTCGATTTCACTTATAAAAGGCTATTCATTTTACGGTTTAAATTCGTCAGAAAAGTCTTTCGCAAAAGTCGTTTCTGCATTCTGTACATTCCTGATTGCGCCACGCGTTAAAGAATTGCGAACCTAGTGCTCGCACATTTTCCTTCAAGAGTTTTTTCCCCTTTCGTTTTCGTCTTCCACTTTTTACTAATCGCTTTCCAGATTTTTTAAATTCTCGCACGAGCATGTTTATACTACTAAAAAAATGCAGGCTTCTGACACACTTTTTTTTTTACTTTTTTCAGCATGTGGTTGTAATCAAAGATTAAATTTCAAGTGCTTTCAATTCCAAATGAGTTCAATTTGAAATTCTTAAATGTCAAATCCGTTTTAAATTATTTCACTTTAAACATTCGCTCTTGTTTAATAACTTTTTCATTAATTTCAATCAAGTGACAGATATTTGACACTTGATAGTTTTACTGAAATTCCGCTTGAGTATTCAGTAGAGATGATCAATTGTAAATCTTCAGTCTCCAAATCTATTCTTTCCACCAAATTTGTTAAATAGTACATGCGGTAATGAATAATCAATAACAAACGGATTTAAATAAAATTGGAAGATAATTATTGGACAATTACATAGATGGTTAACAGCAAAAACCCCTTCTTTTTTCTATCTCGATTCTTTTTCTACTTAGAATGAAGAATTATTCAGCAAACGACAAATCGAAATATAAGAAATGTGATCGAGACCCACTCAGACATGCTAATTTCAAAAGCCACCCTCATTTTTTCTTGCTTTCACCCCACTCGATAAGGCCAATCTTGAGTCATTCCTCCTCTCATCCAACTTTTATTGCGAAAAACTTGTAAAATTATCCTGAGCATGGAACCTGGTTGTGGTCAATACTCTGCATGTGTTTCACATAAATCGATGAGTCTCCAACTAGACGTCCTTCCTTCTCACTTTTATTCTCATTCTTTATTAAAACACAAAAGTACTTTGCGAGTGAAATAATAACGGGGAAAAGTAGGTGTTTCGCTTTCAACCGTTGGAATTGATACATTATTTAATGTGCGAGAAGAATACTTTGTGGCAAAGTCATGGCGGGAATCCATAAACGGAAACTAAAGAGAGAAAAACAATTTAATAAACTCATAATACTATCATGATTATGATTTATATATAGATATAATACTGTGTAAGCGATTTTCATAGTGGAAAACTTCAAAATATTTGGAAATCCCAAACACTGAAAATTCGCGTGTTCAACTACTCCCCGGTCTCAACATAAAATCCTAAAAAAAAGTCAAAACCTCTGGAATGAAAATTGAATTTCCTGAAGTCGGCGATTCGCGGATGGAGCACAACTCGACGTAGATCAGGCTCTCAAAGGTATAATGCAGCGAGCTCAAGAAAGCGGATGTGAAGGTTTTGCCGTGGCTTTAAATATTCTCTGGGTTCCGCGGTACTTGGCTTGAAAGGGGGTTTATGGCAAAGCAAAGGGGTTTAGGGGGCCGTGGGGGTCATGGGGGCCGAGAGGGAGGTAGATAGGGGGATAGGAACCTGTTCGAAACGAGTCGTTTTATTCTTTCTTTCCTCGAGTCGGACGGATGGACAACACGCAGACGTGAGACCCGGGATCTGCCGAGTGAGGTAGGCCAGGTTGAGGGAGAAATTTTCTGATTGGGGGAAAAAGATGGGGAAGTAAGCGCTGGCGTCGCGACGCCTCGGTGGTTTATTACGCCTGGATTTTGCAAGCTACGTACTCTAGACTCTTTAGATCGGGGGTAGATTCTTGAAGGTCGTCTGGGGCACCCATATCGATCCTCGGCCGCTGAGTTACTTGGTTATTTTATAACAACGACGAAAGCGAAACATCTGCTCCAGACCAGACAAATTCAGACAAATCTTCACAAAATAACACGTTTTTTTTCAAATGTTTCTCTTAGGAAGTGATTTGAAGGGAATTCAATCGCGGATTTCATATTCGCGTAAAATCACTGTTCGCGATGCAGCCAAATATAATTGATTAAAATTCTTTTGAATCTACTGGAAATATTTAACATTTTTTTTTTTAAATTCCTGAGAATTTTCGAAAAATATCTTTTCTTTGTAATTTATATTTAAAAATGAAATTCAAACAAAATTTGTCACGTTTTTTTTTTATAAAGATCTTTTCAATATGTGATATTTAGCATATAAGATTTTAGACAAGATTTTAAGAATGTGAGAATAGCATTTTGTTTTATGAAATCGTAAAAGTTCTATCTGAAACCATCAGGTGAAGTAAAAGCCGAAATTTAGATAAATGAGATAAGATAATTAATTTACAAATATAATCACGTTTTTGTAAACTCTTCCCAGCTGCTAATCGGTTATCAGAGATTAAAGTGATAGAAAAAATTCACGGTTCTCTCGGATAAAAGTTTTATTACTAAAAGAAAACAAATTGGTCACGTACCTCGATTATTTATATACTTTTGTTGGCATAAAGTGTACCATATTCATTTGTAAATGACGGGAAATTATTCGTGGGGTCTATTCGCGAGATTTGCACAATTTATCACTGAGACGGTCTTATCGATCTTTTGATACGGAATTGGAAATTCCTGGGTCAGTTTATTTTACCCTTCAACCCCAGACGACTGGGTCACAGTTCACACATTCTCGAAGCTTCTTACCATTACAACGATTTCCTGAAAATATATACATTATACATATTCCATTTCAGAAATAAGAATATTAAATCCATACTTGAGTTTCTGAAAAGAAACTTTTTAGCTGCTAAACCCACTTTTCCAACTTCCTTTTTCCAAACTTTACAGCCCATTTTCTTCTTTTTTTTCAAACGTTTTTTTGGAATCTTGAATATAAGACTCGATTTATTTTTGTTGGTGTAGTCTTTGTAGAGAAATCTATGCAGTATTCCGGAAGATTAGCAGATTTTTCCCCCTTATTTCCTGTTTTATAGGACACTTGCTAGAAAAGTCTATAGACGATTCTGGACTCTTCAATATTATTTTCCATCATATTTGTGGGGTTTGGTAAAATAATTATGACGTCTGGGTCTGGAGTGAACGACAGTCTCGAAGCTATTTTCAACCCCCTTAACGGTGCGTCGTTCTCAGATCGATTTTCATCCCCTGGATGTCGATGACCATATCTATCTTTACCCCTTTGACGGCCTCTTTACTCCCTTTGCGTCTCAATTTAAACCTAAACTCAAAATATTCCTTCCTTCAAAACACATCCTATATAGTCTACTATTTCCAGTCGCCTTATATTCGATTTTTAATTTGTCAAATTATAATATATATAATTATCTATCCTTCAATTAAAATTAACTTGATCGGGAATCCGGGAAAGACGGGACCTTAATTAAAAAGTCGAGTTTACTTCTGATCATAAGAAAATTCAAGCTTTCATTCTTTTAATAAATTATTAAATTATAATATAGAAAGAATATTTTCCTTAAATGTAGCCTAATTTTGCAATTTTACCAGTGAAGTCATGAATTTCAGGTAGATATAATTAAGGAAATAGATTAATATAGATAAATAACAGGCGATTCTAAGCACATCGTACGGGAAATTCAAAAAGCGTCATTATTGCAGAAACAGTATAGGTAATTGTGTAATGACGATAACCTAGCTATGTTAATAGCCCGTAACTCTAGGCCAGTGCTGTAATGAGCCTCATTGCGCTAATTACTATCAGTCTACTATATACCTTCGCGGCTGTAAATAAGGCAATACAAACCTCACTTTTCCATCCGCTAAGCTTTTACACTCGTATACAAATACAAAATATAAATACCAGAATTATTGCGACCATTTTTCCTCCTCTGATTTCAAACACTCTTATAATTCAGATACAGTCAGATAAGAACAAGATCAGAATGTCATTAATTCAGTTCCTCATAACATTATTATACTTTGTACAATATTACATAATTGGATCATTGAATAATCATCATTTCTAAATATCAATATTCTCCACTGAAATAACATTCATGTTTGCCTGTTGATGTTTTAATTAAATTGTTTACCAGAAAATTAATTTTTTTTCAAGATTTGAAAAAAGATATTGTAAAAGAGGTGGGAGGGAGTTTGTACAAGGATTTGATAAACTATCGATGGTGAAACCGGTATAAAAAATTTATGAATAGATATTTGAACTTTCTCATGTGAAGTGTGAATAAAGCAAAATTTAGAATTGTAAATTCGTTCTGAAAATTTGATTTGTGTTTGGCAGAAGTTTTCGTGCAAGTAAGAACATGAAATAAAAACTTAATCTTTATAATCTTTTCAATAAACCAAAGTCTAGACGGGTTTATTTAACTCGTCTCTCTTCACCCCCCCCCCCCCACACGTTCTCTCCACTATCCGTGTCATTGCTACGTTCGCGAACAACCCTCGAAAAATAATGTAACACCGTCTGGCTCCCTGGAGTCCTCAATCGGTTTTTTCACCCCTCGAGCACTGACTTCTAATACGATCGATCTCAAATCCACTCCCTATCCTTTCCACCCACTCTTATCTCCTATCTTCTATTCCCTACTCCACGCTATTTTTTTTTATCCATATCATATCGAAGTTTCTTTATATTCGTTCAGACATTCTTCCTCCCCTCGATATTACATAGAATAGATAACATAAATGTGATAAATAAATAACAAAGAGGAAAAACACTTGGGTAAATTAATAAATTGATTCGATACTTTGCGGAAATGGCTAACATTATTTCCAGAAAATTATTTCAACGACCCTAAAAATAGTCTCGCAACATGCCTGAAAAATTTCTTAGGGCCATAATTCTTTTAAAAATCGATTTTTGTGATAGATTTTTGTGAGCTTTCAATTGATCGAAGGGATTATTTCGAGATGGTAACGAAAAGCATAGAATCTCTGATGGAAATGCGACGTTGGGAGTTTGTGGACTTTAAGGGGGTGGGTTAGGGGTGGGGAAGAGGAGATGAACTAAGAAAACTGTCTAGACTCACCTACGCTCATAGGGGGTAGGAATGGGGTGGACAACGCGACTCGCCAGAGAAAGTTGTGTCGGCGAGGCAGGGATCGCGAAATACGGGGTGGGAGCAGTGAAAGTTCCGGCGCTCAATAACCCCCACCGTCAAGGTCACGGTCACGGCCTCCGCAGACTCGCATCCCCCATTTCTCCCATTCCCCGGTCGCTATACTTTCACCACTTCTTCTACCCTCAGACGATTATCAGTACGATCGTCGATCAATCCACCCTTTCCCTCGCCATTTTCTTTCTTCATTCTTTCCTTGCTCTCTACCTTTTTTTATTTTTTTGTGTCTCGGTCATTTGACTTTTCTATAACTACTTGTTTTACTTTTTTTTTTCTTCGCTTCTTACAAACGCGGTCGTCGCCATCCTCGAGTCGATAAAAGAAGCAGTGCTATATTTTATAGAGCTGTCTGTCTTTCATTACTAATGGATGTATAGCACGCAATTTAACGGAATTAGAAGAAATTTTTTGATTTTCATGAAATAATATTTTGAAAAAATTACTTTTTGCACGGCATTAAAAAAGCAACAACTTTTGAGAAGTGTTTGTAGTGATAATGAAGAAATAATCGGATTCTTGAAAGGCCTATTGATAAAATATGAAGAAATTTCTTGTGAAAAAAGATGAGGAACTAGGAAAATACAAAGAACAATGAAATGATAAAGTGATAAGGACGAAGTCACTATCGCAATAACATTCGCTTATTACTCATTCCTCTTCCGCCTTTTGTTCCGGAATTGATAACAAAATAGAAACGCACAGGTTCTTGTGATTTAAAATAAAAAAGAACGTAAACCGCGAAACGTGAAAAAGTAATAAAAAAGTTAGAAAAAAAACTGCTACAAATACGTTATTCATTGTTGCAGTCATTTGATTTATTTAATATGCAAAGATTCGTTAATTCAGATATAAAAATGATGGAAACCGTTAACATTCTTCAACTACAAATCATTACCCAAGAATCACAAAAAAATAAAAATTGTATTATTCATCACAACTTACAATACTTTATTAAAAGAACTAATAGAAATCGGCAAAAATATAATGATAATATAGAGCTTTACACTTTCATAAATTTTAAAAGCACGGATTTTGTTCGCTGATCTAATATCTTGGCACAAAATTTAAAAATTTTTGTGATTGATGATTCTGCAAGAGTTGCCCTTTAGCTCGACTGGCTTTCATCGCTGAATAAATAAGAGGAAATTCGGCTGAAATTCAGATGAAATAAGGGATTATAATATGATTTTGGTTGAGGAAGGGTGTTGAAATGGCCAGAGTGACATTACGTGAGTGAGTGCGTGTGAGGGATGAAAAGAGGACCCTCGTAGTCATGGTGACTGCCGGGTTCTGATCGATCCACCACGGTCAAGGTTATCATTGAACCTAAGAGAGTTCGAATGTATAAGACTCATCCCCCATGATTATTTGCTCTAATATATACGTATACTCATATATATATATACATATATATACGCGTAGCCTTCTCGAATATTTACCCTACTCGAAAAGACACCCTTAATATCGACCATGGCATTCATTTACTTTCAAGCAGTAGTTATGCAATTACATGGCTGATAGATGGGTGAAGTCACGATCGGAAATGATATTTCGGATCCCCTTCACAAAATCATAAAACAATTGAATATTTATGTATATAAGGAAATTGGAATTGGCAATAAACCGATGAATGTCAAAAATTGCTATGGTGCGTATATTTTTTAATTTTTGCAATATTTCTTCTTCTAATTACCGAAAAATTGCTGCGTAATGGATGTGAGTTATAATTACCATATGAAGATATTCAGATTACCCGTTTTTTTCATAGTTTTTTTGCAAGATTTTACTTCTTGCAAAAATTGTGAGAGAATGACGGGATTATTTAAATTTGCTCATATGGTAATTACCACATATATGGGGTCTTAATACTTCTGTTTACTCTTATCTAAATATAATTGCCAGTAATTTATGAAGTAAAGTTTTACACGCGGGTTTTTTTTTTAAGTTCGAAGCCAGCTTGTCTGGATGGTTTGTTCGGTTCAGTTACAGTAACTCGAGACTCGTAATGTGAAGCTTGTGTAATTAAATGTCCAGATCGATGAAGTAAGAAAAGATCACCGATGCCATTGTGTAGAATTTTATCCTCTGAATGATAAGAACATTTTTTCAAGGAAGTTCCTCGGTATTTTCTAAAATCTTACACCATTAAATATCTTTCAGTTTAATAATCAAGTTTACAGCACTTGTGAAATAAATTAAAATGTAGACTTTTATTTTTAAATTTGAAGTGGTAGTCTTTCGATGTTTATTTTATTGATAAGAAATAGAGTTTGTTCAAATATTTAATACCAAGACTTTAATGTATCATTTTAAGTACATAATTTTCCATGACAGTTACTGACGGATTGAGTATTTTTAGTATTGACATAGGAGTATTATTAGGAACATGATAAAATAATACAAATGACTAGCAAATAACGATAGAAATGGCCTAATTCTTACACGATAAGCGACTAATGTACTCGAAATAATGTAAATTCTAGCGAATAAGGACAGAGCATTAATGACTCCAGTCTCATTTGCGATATGTGTTAACTGCCTTAGTAACATATTTTACATTGAAAGTACATTCAACCTGTCGAGATATTTATAAGTAAGAAGAACATTTTTAAAATGATGAGTCGATTTTATGAATTGAAAACTTTCATATAAAAATTTATGAACAGGCGAAGACTGATGATCGCCCCAAAAATTGATCGTCAGTTTTCTAATAAATACGTCAAAAAATGAACACGCGATACAAAATTTGATGTATTGTAAAAACGGAAAAAAAAAATCCATTTCAATTTTTAAACTCAGGGAAGTTTATATAAATGATAACGTTTCATCGTACGTAATAATGAGTTTCTCTCAGTGTTTATACATGAATTTTATTATGCAAATTTCTTATCATTTCTAGTTAATGAGGTGTTAAAAATTAAAATACTCGTTTTGGGAAAAAAATTATCATAGTTTACGCGGAAAATTTTTTTAATTCTGGTACAAATTCTTTGTGTAAAAGATCAGTTTGGAAAAATTCGGGATCAGATTTTTCTAATTATGATAATAAATTTATAAGCTTCATTTGAGTAAGTTAAGCATTATAATCATGTTTACCTTTGATATTGACTTTGAAGTTTGACTTTGAAGTTGTTTAATTTAACACTAAATGGGCTAGCAACCAAATTTTTTATGAAAAAAAAAGGATATAAGCCCATCTTTGGTCTTCGTAGAATTAAATTTAAAAATAAAGTTTAAAAAAAACTAGACTTTATTTCTGTGCTTTATATAAATACGTATAGATTAAAAACAGAAGATCGATTTTTTTATCGTTAGCCTCCTTTCTTCATTCTACGTCATGTATATTCATAAAATTAATATATATACATATAGTTTATGTGTTTGATATCCTTAGAAAAATTGCCCAAGGTGATTCAATATTATAGCTTCTGGAAAAAAGCATCCCACGCTCACTCAACCAATAACCTACCTTAACTTAACGAGGACACACATATCTAGTCAAAATAGTATTAAAAAAAATTAAAGTGAAAGAGATAATAAAACATAAAATAGTTTTCTTGTGTTTTTGGGTTGTTTGAAGGTATATTTTTGTGTTGTAAGTGTTGCTCACAACTACTTTAAAAATCAGGAAGGCAATTCCAAATCCAAACTTCTTTCGCCGGTACAATATGTTGTTTTTCAAAGGAAATAACTTGTAAATGTATACGTATATAATTTGCAAATTTTAATATCAGATAAGGTCGATGAAAGGGTAGAATTCAATTTGTCCAATGAAGTGATGTAAAAATCCGTTGATACGTGGAAAGATTATAGAGTTTAGTTATAGGAAGGGATGATCAACAAAGTTTTATAAATTTGGATATAACTATATATATATTGATATTGTAAAGAAGGAAACAAATAGAGGGAGTTGTGGGTGAGAGAAGATGAGAACGAGGGGGTTCAATTTCATCCTGTAGAGGGTATAGAGTAGAAACAGGTTCAAGGACGACCACGCCCTGTCTGCTTCCACCCTCGTAACCCCAAAGGCACAACGCAATACGCCATTCGCTTGGAAACAACCCCCGAAGTTACAAACCGACGAAGCTTATCCTCCGCGTTCTTCTAGCTTTTTGCCTTGTGTATCTCTCATTCTACCTTTTTTTGCCAACACCATCAGACTGGAATTCACATTCTAGCAATCTAAGTTTACCGCAAATAAGTTCTATTAGCTCCCAAAAGGAATACTAATTTTCTACCGCGAGAATCCTCTTGATGCTTATTTTTATTGTTCCGAATCAACCCTCGAGAATTTCAGTTAATTGGCATAGTTTCTTTCATTTTCAGTAATATGCTTCTTTGAAAATAATACGAATATTTTTGCATTAGCCTAGATTTTCGGGTTTTTTAGTTTTGAATATCCATTTTTAGTTAGTTGCTTTTCTCCGAATATTAAATAAATATTAGTAGTCGTTGATTCAGGAAGATTTATACATCTTGCATTGATACCTCTAATTTTTTTCGGACAATCTTTTCCCGATGTTTCGCTCACTATAGTACCTATCTGAGGTCAAAGGTTGCTCTCTGCTGATGCACTTTATTCAGTCGAGAGATAAATTCAATCTTACAGTCGACGACATCAGTCTGTCAATAATTAGCTTCTTACAGAGGATAGGATGATGTATCAATGAAAACTAAAGTGATTTACATACAATGTTGAAAAAAATTGATAATTTGCGTGTAAAGTTATAATTTTAAAATTAATAGTTGTCCGAACAAACCCCACAAACAACACATAGACTTGTAAAATTCGAAAAAACATACAAACTTGCTTCTGTATTGTTTGTATGTTGTTTATATCTACTTGTATGTGTTTTCCATCTTTGGGACATTGGACATTTTTGGGAAATTTGGGCTTAATTAATGCCCATTGGGATGTTGTTTGTACGCGTTGTTACAGAAAATGAAAAAGTCTAAAGAAACTCAGATATGCAAATGAGCTTAGATTTCTGAAGATAAATAGTACTAGCTCACGGATACTCAATGCCGGAAGTGAGCAAGTTTCCCAGGTTTATTTGAAATGACTGCTATTCGGACACAATAGGATTCTCGAGTTCGCATCCTGGTCGATAGTTATAGTGTTCGTACTCGTCTCCGAAGGCATCGATCCGGATCTTCGTGAATCTCTCAACGAAATTGCGCTCCAAGCTCGTAAACTCAAAGCGACTT
This sequence comes from Synergus japonicus, assembly GCA_900474275.1. Lineage (NCBI taxonomy): Eukaryota > Metazoa > Arthropoda > Insecta > Hymenoptera > Cynipidae > Synergus > Synergus japonicus. The sequence continues at coordinate 31,151 of UCOH01005852.1, forward strand.
TAAAGTGTGCAAGTCCGTAAGTCAGCATGCAATATAAGTCGGTGTGTGTTTTTATGTGCGTATTTACCTGTACTTTATGCGGTACCACTATAAGATTAAATGCACAAGTGCACTTTTTTTTCGCCACGAGAAAAACGACCTAGGGCGGAACCATGACCCTCGACAATTCACCCCCTGCCCTTCTTTTGCATGGCTTTTGAACCATCATGCGTCAGCACTTGCTTGCCAATTAAACGACCCAAACGTCTTCTGGACGAAACCTATTATAAAGACGTTCCCCTCAAATATCTCACGTGAAAAAAAAAAGATCCACGTTACCATTCTTTTCAGAAATGGTAACTCATTGTATATTTTCTTTCAAGATACAAAGTATAGAATAATTTGAAACGTATTGGAACAAAATAGCATGAATATACTTATTTAGTCCGTCAACAAGTTTTTGTCCATTTTTCTGTGTAGACACTTTTCTTTTCTGAAAGTTACGGAATTTTTCCATCAGACTTTATCCCACGTTTGACCACATTACGCAATAAGTGTATACGATTAAATATTTTGCTTTTATTCTTATCCGTACTTTCGAACATTTCCTGATGATGCATAGCGTTCCAAATAGCTTTTGAATCATTCCTCACCGATTAAGCGGACATAAATATTAAATACGCGTATATATACAAATATATTGATGCATATGTATGTTAGAAATCGGGGAGGTGAAATTCACGCATAATTTTACCGAGAAGACGCAATTTATATACACACATTTATCTCGCGAGATCTCATGTCTGGAGGATATTGTTATTTTCATACTCTATCGTTTATGTATATGATTATTGTTGCTTTAGATTCAAGACGCAAGTAAGTTGCATTTAAAGTATATTTCCGCATTACATTTGCGTACGTTCAGTCCACTAAACACTGAAAAAAAGCTTTAAATTATATAAAATATGATAAATCACAAAAAAACACGCGACTCACATAAACAAAATACGAGAAAACACCCATTAACAACACACACAAACTTCCTTCACAAATAACAACACAAACAATATCCACAAATATGCAACATGTTACAACTATCTTATACTACAATTAATATTTTAGATAACTTAAACAGATTCTTATTTTGTTATACAAATTTGTACACAGTAAAATCGGTTTTTTCACATTTGCAAAAATTTTTCCAAGATTCATGGAGAAAAATGGATATTCAAGCTTAATATCTTGGATAATTAGGGATACTCAACAGAATGAATATTTGGATATTTAGGATGAATATCTAGATATTTAGGATGAATATATCTACACTGAGAAAAAAATACTCAAAAATCAATAAATACACTTTCGAATCAATAAATCTCTTCCAAAAGCAGATATTTTATTGATTCAAATGAATTTTTAATGAAACAAGAATTAATCATTTCCATACAATAGTGATATTATACATTTTATAAAATATATACATTTGAATCAATAAAATCTCTGCATTTGGAAGAGATTTATTGATTAAAAAGTATATTTATTAATATATTTGTAATTCAATTTTTTGACTATCCAGATATTAAGTTTAAATATCCATTTTTCTCCGTGTTGTATCATTATGTTGTTAATGTGTCTGTGTTGTTTATGCATATGTTATATTGCCTTTATTGGATACCTTAAAAAAAACTTTTGTACTTTAACGCTTTCGATATTAAGGCTGAAAGCAATTAAGTACTAATTTACTACCTTAATACTCAAACAAAAAAAAGTATATGTTCTTCCATTAAGTCATAAAAACACCTGTAACGATCTCCCTAACTCTAACCTAACCTACGTCAATACTTATAATTCGCCCTTCCGAGGTCGTGGCATACGTGCTACAAAGCCTCCACCTTCACGCGTCATCGAACTGCCTGACTCGTTTCTCGAATACATACCTCCATTTTCCACTCGGTAAAAAGACCCCCATCATCACTTACCCTCAGCATTAATATATTTTCGTACAGACTTATGTCATTCTTTTTGTTGTGAAATGAGCCTCGATACATGATTCTAAAGAGAGTTTATGATAAGTTATTAGATGCCTAATGGGGGTTACGGGGTGGGGGCAAAAAATAGAGGTTAAAGGGGATGGAATTACGGGAGAGAGGGGGTGAAGAGAAGGTCCTTGAGTGGCACTCCCATACTTTTCCTTGGTAACTAATGTTTGCTTGGGGTAGGACGGGCACAGAAGGTCGTTGAAAGGACGTAGAAAGATTGACAAGGGTAGGGGTAGGTCAGCTCCTACGCACTTTAATCAATACCTACAAATATACCCTGCCGAGATCCTCTAAGCCTAAGAATTACGACCACATCTAAAATATTTGCGACATCCTCAGGAGACGATTTTTCCCAAACTTCCCAAGGTATGTTCTCCACTCGGTTCTCTGGGTAGGGAAAACGTTGTCCCTAGGGTTTTAGGATCTCTATCATCTCAATTCAAGTCTCTTGCTACCCATCGAACCCCAATTCTCTCTCCAATTCCATATAATTAAATCAATTATATTGGATTTATGGAATTTGGCGATTTGGAGAAAAGGTCAAGTATCTGGCAAGGCGTAGATCGCCTGAGTAAATATCAACAGTCACGACCTTCAACGTTTGGGTAATGGTTGTGTAAAAAAATTTAGGGTTTTTAAAGAATTCGACGGGGATTTAATCGATATTTTATTGGGGAAAATTTTTGTTATGATTAAAAGGTGGTGTGTTATCTTTATGTTATGTTATCTTGGTTCATGTTTTCTTTTTTTTTAAATATTTCATTTCGAATCGTAATTAATGAAATTATTTATTGCGAAACGACTGATGATGGAGAGTCCATTTATTATTTTACCCAGAGTTGTTGACCGGTGAAAGTTATTTATTTTCTAGCCTTGCCATCTTGACCCGACGCTCCTTAATGTCTTCTCATCAGCACCGAATCATAATTATTAAAGAAATTACCCGGCCTATTCCATTTTCCTATAGTCGGCTCTTACACCACCGATAACAATCGCGATGACTTATCATACGATTGACTACGATTGTGTTATTATTTATTGATATTCCCTCGTTCGGAAATTTTTTAGCGGGTTATTTCAGTTCTATAGTTATTAATATATTAAAATTTTATTATGCGAAGTAGATAAATTTAGACTTTTTGCTATGTAACTAAAGTTATTTCGCAGAGCCGGATTAAGGCAACTCGAGGCCCAGGGCTGTACATTTTTTGCTCCCCCCCCACCCCTAATGAAAATGTAATATTATAAGTACATATTAGCAAGTTACCTTCAAAGAGAATTAAAATAATTAATTTTTTAATTTTTATAAAAATTTTCTTAAAGTTGAGGAAGAATTTGGGGGCCCCTTCAAAAGTGGGGCCCAGGGCTGCAGCCCCCCCCCCCCTTAATCTGACCATGTTATTTCGGTTCTGGTTTGAATATCAGTCGAAGTTGACTAATCGACTTTTTTTGCACTAATCTCACAAACCAACAACCAACCTTTTCTTTTTTTTCTCCGCCTCCCCCTTTCAGCTGTTTTTAAAAATGACTTCAAATCCAAAATGTATTCCGTCTTAAAAATTCATCTGCATTAATCTATTTTGGAAGTCGAAACTGTTGAAGTCAATTGTAAACTCTAAACTCGATATTTTAATACGATTTTCCTTCCTTACATAGTAAAACCTGAATTTCTGACTTAATGCAATGCTACTGGGAAGTTTACATCGAATTTTCCTGAGATTAAAACCGTCCGAAAATGCCGACAACCTTCCAAACTTTTGAATTTAGCGGAAAGACGAGAAGGAAGTAGTTGAGAACAAGGGTGAATCGCTTTGCTATTTTTACTTAACGCCGCCGGGATGTTCTTTGTGTACTCGCGTGAGTTTATTGCATGTGCAGCACGATTCACGTGAGTGTTGGTACATTCACGAGGGAACAGGTAGATGCAACTGAATTGTGGTGGGGTGAAGATTGTTAAAGAGCAAAGGGGGAGGAGGAACGGCACCAAGAGTAGGAAAATTCAGGTCGCGCCTTGACACACTTGCACCTACCACGTGCATCGCACACAATACGCACGCGCAAGTTGCGCTCACTATGCAACGAACCCGCGAGATTGGCGACCCGCGATTACGCGTTCAATAGGAAAAGGGAGGAATAGCGATACTTGGGAGAATTGTTAGAGCTGAGTGCGATTGATTGCGATTCGGAAGCAGCCAAACGAAAATACGTTTATCGCAGCATTGCTACTGCCGTGGTGGCGAGAGGCGATGGAGAATGTTGCACAATCGGTGACGTGCTTCCGAGTGTGCTTGGATAGAAGGCGCGGAGTGATTTATAGATCATTAGAGTCCGAGTTTAAAAAGAGAGAGGGAGATTATGAAAGTCGTCCGGAAATTCGAACGATATTTCTATCAAGCGTTTTTTTCGCACTTTTGGTGCTGTTTGTAAACTTATCGATACATTTATAAAGAGATTGGAATGGATTTTGAGAGACTTGAAGAAAAAAATAATATGCGTTTTACATTTTAATTTAGTTGGAGAGAACAGGGTTGCTTTAGACCTAATTCGAATATTTGGGCTTTGTCAGAGTATACTGAGAAAAATGTTTGGTTCAGACAATAAAACGTTTGGTTGATGTAGAAGCAACACAAATTGTTGCTTGTGCCAACCGAATTTTTGTTAAATCAACCAAAGTTTTCACTGTTAGAAATACATTGAAAATTCAACCATTTTTCATTTACTGTGATTGAAAATTCAACTACACGGAAAAAAGTGAATGGCTGAATTTACCATTTAAGTCAGTTTACTATTGACAGTTCAAATTGTAACTTTTACAACGAAAATAGCAGAGTTTACAATTTTCTTAGCACAAATTACAATTTAAAATAGTAAAATTGACTGATTTTCAGGAAAAATGCGTTCAGAGCGCATCTTAACTATTTTAAATGATAAATTCAGCCATTTACTTTCTTGCGTGTACTTTTGATTGAATATTCAACTATTCGGTTGAAAAATCAACTATATTTTATTTAAAATTTATTCAGCTACGTTAATTGTATAAAACTTCAACTAAAGTAATTGAAGTTTTTTTTACAGTGTTGTTAACTCAATTGAAACTGAGGTTTTGTTGGTTTAAATGAATTTTCTTGGTTCAACAAAAGGTTTGTTGAAAGAACTATGATTTACCATAGAAAATACTCAACATGCGCTCTGAACGCATATTTCCTAGTATTTAGTAACTTTTACTATTTAAAATTGTAATTTTTGCTAAACAAATTTGTAAACCCTACTATTTTTTTGGTAAAAGTTACTATTTGAAATAGTAAAACTGACTAAATTCCAGGAAAAAGGGCATTTTGATTATTTTAAATAGTAAATTCAGCCTTTTCTTTTTTCCATGTAGCAACAAAAAGTTTTGTGGCCCGAACTAAACAGGTTTCTTAGATAAGGAAGGAAAAATATTTGTTTTTAAGTTGAGATTGAATTTCTGTACTTTTTATTATACAATTTCACGATTCTTACAATTTAATTTACTAATAATTCAACCCTACTTCGATGCAAAAGCGAATTTTCGAAATCGAATTCTAAATTAGATATTAAATGAAGTTTCATACTTTTGTTACTCTTAATAATAACACGTTTTGCATTATCGCTGAAAAAAAGTGGAATATCCTGTGAGATCAATCAAAAGATTCTCACATTTGAAATCTCTATCAATTAACTACATGAGATTACTGAGAGGGAAATCTTGCACCTACTTCCTGTATTAAAAGTGGGTCGTCCAGGGGACTTTTGAATAATAAAAGAAGAGGTGAAATAGATTAGAAATCGGTAGCGTCTCGATAACTGCGTTTCCGCTACTTTATAATGAGTTAGAGCGTTTACTCGAAAGTTATAAACAATTTTCTGCTTTCAGTTAATAACATACTTCACATTTCCAGTCCTTTCAATTAATAAACATATACACTCTTTTATCAACCATTAGAAAATTAGAGTCCATTTGGTGTATAATAATTTTAATCACAGATATTATTATATACATTTTATTGTAATTTACATCTACAGAGTTGAATACGACAGCTGAGTTACTCTTAAAGTTTCCTCTATAAAGCGAGCTCTAAAGTTTCCTCTAAAGCTACTAAATTATATAAAGTCTATCTAAAAAATGCTTTTAACGATTTTTACATTCTCAGCAGAGAATGTATTTTTTCTTTTTCTTTCACGAATCGCGACTGCACAGGTGTAAATCGACGATGCGTCGAGATGGCGTAAATCGAAAGTGAGACGGCGTATAGATATGCGTCTAGTTAAGGAGATAGTGCCAAGTAGGCAAGACAGTCATGGGGCTGCTGATGTATATGTTCGTGGGTAGCAAAATGCACATGCACATAAATGCACCTTAACTAGCTTTTCACACAGCTGCAGTTAAGTCTCTCTCTCACTCTCGCATCTGCCAAACGCATTCGCTTATACTGCATATGTATACGAGCCTCTTTTATACACATTCATGCTAGCCCTGGCCTAGATAAACCGACTACTTGACTTCGCATCGCTGCATCGTCGTAAATGCCGCATTACACGGGAAATCTCCCGTCTTCCTCGACATTTTTCTTGTTTTTTTTCTTCTTTTCCTTTTTTTCGCAATCTATCTCGCGATTCGCACCGAATGGGGAAAGGAATGGATGAATCGAGCATCGTTAAACATGATGACAGAACTGGAAAGTTTATGATATTTGCGCAGATCTGGGATATTAATATTAGGTCCCAAGTCTCAATTTATGTTCTAGAACAATAAGGAAATGGAAAAAATTAAGCAAGAATCTTATCAATTGTGAAAAAAAAGGTATCATAAAAGTGATTTGACATAATGTTAAGAGAGAGGGAGAGAGAGAGGGAGAGAGAGGAATAGATATAGATATAGAGATAGAGAAACTAAGCGGATGTCAGCATTAGCATTTTTAAAAATAGAAATTCTATAAAGATAAGGAAAAGAGTCGTATAACTTTAAAGTAGGTCTGGAAAAGAATGTGGGATAATAAATGAGAAATTGGAAGTACATAAAGCAAATGCGGAAGTGGATTGGAGAACAAGCTTTTCAAGCAGTTTAAAATGGAATCCCGACATTATAGGGTAGCGTGAATCTTTGTAGTAAGAGCGGACAGTGAAACTATGCAACTTTTTATCTCCTTTCCTGCAGAGCTCGTCTCGGTGATGGAAATACCCGATTCACCTTTCCCTCATAGCAAACTTATTTACTGCACATCTGCAGAAAAATTTGACGGAACTTTCAGTTCGCAGCACGCGAACTGAATTTTTCACTCATTTTTAAACAATGAAAGGTAATCAAAAGTGTACAAGATTCCTTAATTTCGAAGAATTGCAATATTTACCTACAAACATACGACTTTCGAATTGAAAATAGATATCTGTCACAAAACCACTTAGTATATATCCGTTCCTATTACAAAAATCGGTTCTTAACACATTTCCTGTATTAGTATTAAAAGCCTATCATGATATTCGACGTTTCTATAAATAGCGTATTGTGTGCATATAAGATTGGAATTCGCGATCGTATATTAATTTCTCACGGTATGCAATGACCGTTACGATTTTGCCGATATATAATCGAAAGTGCTAAGACACCGAACACGTAATGATGCATATATGTATACCTTTCAATCTGAGATTGGCTTTGAATCTCGTGGTTCTCTAGATTCGCATTATATGCATCGTATTATCACAGCATGAGAGCATCGCATGTAATTAATAATTCATATTTTCCTAGGGGCCTTTTTTACATCGTGAAGCGTCAATGACAGAGAGATACGTGCGATAGGCGCGAACTTTATTATCCGCGAGTGCGTTCTGGGTCGTTTATAAACCGGGTGCACGCACTCATCAGTGCGTGCGTGATATTTGCAGTATCGTTTAACGCTCTCCAAGCCTGTATATAATATACCAAGCTCAATTATATTCTCTCAAGATTTTTTTTAACTGAAAAATACATTTGGAAAGACCAGAAAAAATGACAAATGCTCTCCTTTGTATTCTATATATATATTCGTGCTCTATTCGTATTCGTGTTCCCGCATTTTCAGTCAAGCTCGTTTTTCATTTTTGATATCAAGTTTTTTATTTCTGAAACTTGACTTTCAAAAACTTTCTTGATAAGCGTTATGCAGGTGATTAAATCAGAAAATTCCCGAGGATATTGTCCTGAACAGCTTAAAGCAAGAAGAGCGTCGTAAGCCAATAAAAGGGGATTAAATACTATTGTAAAGTCGCAAAACAATCGTAAAAGTTAAATCGCGTTTATATGTATGATTCATAGAATATATTATACAATATTCATACAGTAATATAATTCTAAATACGGTCAATGTAACTTACTCCCCTCGGATGATAAGAGGAAAAAATAATGGGCTTTACTTATCAATAAGTCTGTAATCGTTGTTCCGTATTTGTTGCAAATCGGGACCGTGATACAAGAAGAAAAATATGCGACTACTTTTAAAGTACGCAGGAATTAGCATCAGCATTCTAAAAAAAATTATGTTCTTGAAAAATCGATCGAATTTATTGCTTTTATAGATTCATAACTCTAGAAATGTATGGCATTCTTTTTTAAAAGCGCTGGCATTTTACAATACGAGCTACGAATAACAAGTGAAAATTGCGCAATTTTTATGATAAGGATTTAATCGAGTATCATCAGCAATCTGCAAATAAACTAGAAGTCTTTCCTGCAATGGAAAATCTCTAAGTTTTGCGATCTGGTCGAACGTCCCTTGCATCCCAGTGGACGTAGAAGCAAAGAAGACTCGAATAACGATATCTCTCTTTCTCTCTCAATCCCTCTTATTTTCTCTCTCTTTTTCTCTCTCCTTGTGGCTGCATTCTTCCTTCGTCTCTCTCCTTCTCGCCATTCCACTCTTTTTTGTCTGAGGGGCTTTAAAAATAGGTCGACCGCGGTTACCAGGATGTGCATGGCTCGGTCTTCTCTGATTCGCTGACAACTATCGGTATATACTGCACTAGTAAATCAGTCGATCCACCAGACACTGGCTCTTTTCTGCAAGCATCTCTCAGATGGAAAGAGAGAGGAACCGAAAGAAAAGGAGAGTGGCTTCACTCTCTGCTGGAAGTACTGATTTCCTCCGAACTCCCAGTATTTTTCACTATTATGCGAACTAAGAGGAAAAAAAAACAGAAAAATACAATTGATCAAAATGCTTCGTTTTTAAAAATGCTTCGATTTTAAAATTCTAAATAAAGAAGACTATTTTCGCTCAAGTATTTTTATAAAGGAAGGTGTTTTCACATTTAGATTTCTGGACGAATGGTAATCGCAAACTGAAAATACTTTCTGTATGTATACTATTTCTGTAACTCTTTTCTCATTTTCTTCAATGGGTCCACACTTAAGTTGAAAACGATCGAAAGGTCTCATTAACAGACTCGTTTCATGGTAGACTTTATTTTCTTTTCAGTAAATCGACTCCGGAATAATAACGACTGACATATCTTGAACATTATATATACATATCTTATACATTCCATAGCAATTGCTCGCCACTGAAAAAATAATTCGTCTTTAATTATATCCAAATGAAACTAAAGAACTTTTGCAATGCTTCCGCGAAGGAAACATATTTCCTTAATAATACATATACGGTTTTGAGCACTTTTTAAAAAAATTCCTCTATATACTATAAAAAAACAAAGTTCATCTTCCAAGCATCTTCGGGACAAAATCCTCTCAACTTTAATTCACTGCAATTTCGCATCGCACCTTCTCTTTCATCCTCCCCCACCCTCCAGCTAATTCCACCGATTTTCAAACCACAAGTGACGAAATCCCACCAACCGCGAAAGAAAAACTACTTTCAATCGCAATATTTCAACCTTGACATCTCCATCAACACCATCAGCAGTCCCAACCTGGAAAAAGAAGATACTTGCGTAAAAAAAAGTCACGAAATCCAAGAAACCCTTCTCTCAAATTCCCCTCATGTTTCACCCCTTCCACATCCCATGGAAAATTTTTGAGAAAATGTTCCTCAAATCAACCATTGCTAAAATAAGTGAGTAAACAGCTAATTGGAAGCCAGGAAGAAATGAGGGAGTGAAAGAGAGACAGAGAGAGAGAGAGTGAAAAAAGAGTGAGAGAGATAGTGAAGAGGGTTTTCAGGGGGGTGGGGGAGGGGTGAAGTTAGAGGTGTCGGTTCGAATCGGTTGCATAGTTCTCGGACCTACTCGCTTGGCGCGAGTCGCAGTTGCAGTCATAGAGGAATGGCTGGCAAAAGGGGGAAGGCATGATTCTAGATGGTAAAGGGGGTGGAAGGGGGGAGGGTGAAGAGTCGGCGAGACGGTGGGGTTAGGCCTTGGGAGAGTTCGCTGCACCTCCCGTCCGTCGGTTCGTCCTCCACTCTTCGTCCCTTGCACCGTCTCCTCCTCTTCCCTCAGCCTCACCCTCCCCGTAAACCCCCCAACCCACATCCAACACACGAACAACGACTTCGACTTCCCCTTTCCAAGTCGCGAGCGGGATGCACATGCAACCGGTCGCACATACACTCACATAGAGAACAGCTTTGCGTGCACTTACACAAAGATATCAAGCTAAACGAGATATCTATCCTCTCTCGCATTATCGGCTACGACTTCTAAGTTTTTCAAAATCTTTCCAGCTTCTTTGATCTTGAATTGCATTCTGGAGGAGTGAACATTTTTTAAAAAAGCACAGTTTTAATGGGGTTGTGGTTAGAACAGGTTTGACGAAAATTAGGTGATTGAATAGATGTGGGATGTCAAGAGAACAAGATTATTTCTGTTCTGGTATAAATGTAAGGGATTTATCAAGGAGAAAATAAAACTTTGGATATTTTGAATTGCAACTGCGTAGGAAAAAGTTTTGTTTTTTAATTAGAAACGAATTTGGGTATTTTAAAAGTTTTATCAAGAATATTATCAAGAATATTACCAAGAAATATTACCAAGGTTTTAAAAGTAAAGGGTTATTTTAGTTTTGATGGAAATATCAGGGCTTTATAATATGAAGAGCAAAACTTTAGACTATTTGCAATGCAGCCATGAAAGAAAAAGTTTTGTTTTATAATTAGGGACAAGTCAGTGTTGAAATTTTATATAAGTAATACGTATAAACACATATCCATTTTTCTTCATCATAAATCGACGTCTCTTGATTTCTGCACCCCGGGTGCTGCCAAATAAGAAAAAGCGATTTACGATTTTTCACGAGAGATATACAAGTCCATAAATTGCAGGGCCAAGTTGGCACGCAATTAAATTGGGTTCTCGATTTCACCATCAGGCAATCGACGATCAAAGTCGCATCTTCATTGCACAATGACCCAAATTATGAACGTAATTAAACCTTCAATTATGAAAATCCAGTATATACCCATTCCACATCCGCTTTACTTTCCTGCGATCCAGTGATGAAATTTAATACCTACCGCACACGATATACGTTCACAAAAATTAATAAACACTTTATTACTTCGAATAATTGGGTAGGATGTTAATTGATTTTGCTGAGAATTAATAACTAAACGCAGAATGCTTACAACTTCATTAAAAGAAAGATTCTTGTAAAAACAACGCTTTTTTTTATTTTAAACGCGTCTGTTTATTTTCAATCTCACTTTTTGAAAAGTAATTTGCTTGTATGAATGCGGGAAAAGTATTGTCACGAAAGCTAAAAAGGAGAAGAATATACATTTTGATAGAACTGATGTTTATACGTATTTTGTATGCGATATAAATCGAGTATGAGGATATACAAATGCGAAACATTAACTGATGCATCAAGTACATATTCACTGTGCAGTGATGTGCGTTTATTATATACATATACATATATATGTCTGGTCGGTGCTCTTCGCGGCAAGTGTGACACGTTTCGAAAGTGATACATCCTCCGCTCTCCTGTTGCAGGCTGCAATGTTAGTCTTACGTATGGAACTAGGAATGCTTACACGTGGATTTATTTTACGGGCCTTCGACCTTACCACCGAGAAACGCCATACCTTTCAGCTGATTATGGACTTTCAATACCTTTTATCTTACACAAATACCGTCAAATCATGCCGTATGCACTTTTCGCTCTTCCTGTCTGAAAATCAACTTATATGTCATTTATTTTACGTGTACATTGTCAGTTCACCGAGCAGTTCACCTATTTTAAAATCAGCGAGTTTACAGGAAACGTTAATTAAATGATATTGATAAGAAGCCATGAAAATCCGAAAGTCGACTCGACCCGCAGCCTGAAAACTCGACCTGAAATTTTATTTATTGAGTTTTTTGGTTGCTGTTTGCTTTCATGCACTTTTTTAATATTTCAACGGATTTAGCTGATATTTAAAGCTGTTTCAGGGTTTTTAAAGCTTTTTTTGAAATTTTTGGATTTTTTATACATTCGTATTGTATGAGAAGAATAAACGGAAATATAATTTAATCCCGAGAACAATCGCTTCGCTATCCATTTCTGACTTCCGAGTCTACGCGTACAGAGAGAGTTAATCGGACTGCGAGGAAACACCGCGTGCAGAATGACGTAACGATAAAAACGAGAAAACGAAAGTACAACGGGAACAAGTAAATAATAGCAAAGCTTGTCATTTCAATTTTTATCGTAACTTTATTCTCCCTTTTAAAAATCGCCAAATAAAACTTCAATTAATCCAAGTGAAGAATTATTGAATTACTTGCATAATTGAGTATTGAAAATATCAATAAAAATTCATTTTTGGAAAAGCCGAGTTGTTATCTCTGTTTGGGTTGTCATATCGGGCTGACTCAGTTTGGTTGTTAAATTTGCTTGTTAATCACATAATAACATATTTTTCAAACTCCATCAATTAAGTCACTCCTTATGACTAACAGAAGTTTCTTATTTTTTTTGTTCTAGGTGAGTACTATTGCCAAAATTCCCACTCCAAGTTCGTAAGTATGAAACCAAAGTTTTAAAATTATCTAAACATGTTCGCCTTGAATTTTGAATTAAAAAATGTAAATATCCCTCGACTTAGAAAAGTTCAGTAGACAATTATGTTTCATTCATCGATTTTAAAACATTTTCTCACACGAATACTTCAAGCATACATATATGCAAATAAGAATGTTTTGAAATTGGAAGCGTTTACAAAATAAAAGTGTGTGTCTGCATTCTCTAAAAATGGACTTTTACCAAGACAAGAATGATGAACGAGGTGTCAAAAACCGTGAAGGAGTCTTTCTTACCCGCGACTTTCCAAGGACATAAACAAAAAATGAAACTTACTCCAGGAGACAAATTACGGTTATCATTTTTTATAGAACACACACACCTGCCATATAAAATTTGCATATATTTTCTTGACATTTTTCAGCATCAATTATTTCAAAATCGAATCTTTCTAAATTGGAATTGTTCTAATTTGAATGCTTATTTCCAAAATGAAATATTCTAAGTAAAAAGCGGTTCCAACAGAAATTTTCCAATTCAAATACACCCAGTATATAAAAAAATTTTTTAAAAATTGTAAATAGACACTTTTTTTTTTGCAAAATTGGATAATGATGAAAAAATAAAACACTTGAACGAGTCAGAGACTTTGGAGAAACGTGTCGAGGAAAAGTGCGCGTTAGTCTCGGCCTGAATCGCCGACTAATATCTTTTCCACCTCCTGCAACTCCTCGACCTTCTCTCTCGATTCTCCGTGTTTCTTCACCGGTAACAAGAAATTAAACTTAGCCTTTTGCAAAAGGTGGACTACGAAGTACAAACTATGCGTCCTCCCTGTGCGTTTATCTCCAAACGATGTGCCTTTCTGTATCTTTTTCTTATTATGTATTTTCTTTTATTCCCCCTTTCTTGTTTATTTTCTTTATAATAGCCAGTTTATTACGAACGTTCACCGGATATTAATTGCCGGCCAGGAATCGAGATGCTACACTTTCCTCTCACGTGCCTAGATAGAACGTATCTCTACCAGTAAAAAAATGCCTTCCTTGTTTCTTGATCATCCTCTTTTCCTTTCAATTAAAGTCCATCCTTATATATTTTGCTACTTCCTCCCATCAATCAGTTCCGAGATCAGTTCTTCAATTGAAGGACTCATTTTCTTGATCCATTCTGGTTCTAAACAAGTACCAGACACGTATTATATCCACAGCTCACTTTTAAAAATTGTGCACATCCCTGGAATATCGCAATCTCCTCATCATTAATTATTTATTCCTTATGTTTATTTAATTTTTCGCCACTTGCGTGGGAGAATGTAGGATATTTTCTTGTAAGTCACGATATCGAAGTTACTAGAAGTGCGCCAGGAACCGTGAAGGTGTTTCGTGCTCGCGACTTTCCAAGGACACGAAGAAGAAACCCCTGGGGAACGTCCGCGAGAACCGGAAAGATTCCCTCGATCCGCTACGAAGTTACGAACGGCTTCCAAGGTCCGCTCGTATTGGCCGAGTACTCATGCGAATGTGTGCGAACTTATTCGCCTGAACATGCACAAAGACAAGAGTGCATACCGGGTATTCTTAAACGCACGTCCGGCCAAACGGGCCGCTCTTTATTGTTTAAAACGTTTCACTTTATTGTGTCTACAGTGTACGTAAGACCCGGTCACACGCTTCCAACCTGAACACAAGTTTATCGCAATTAACCTCAACATAACTAAAAATAGAAAGGAACATTCATTCTTTCGACTCCCAAATTCAGAGCGCATAACTTTCAATGCATACTTCCAATTTTAAGCAATATAGAAAACTTTGTTCTGGTGTGAACCTTTCATTCTGAACATGACGTTGGTGGAAATTATTGTAAAGTCTTAGTTTCAAGAACAGAAAAGAATATTTCATCCCAAAAGACAAGTTTATCGCAATTAATCTCGTCATAATTTTAAGCAATATAGAAAACTTTGGTCTGGTTCGAACCTTTCATCCTAAACATGACGTTAGTGGAAATTATTGCAAAGTCCTAGTTTCAAGAACAGAAAAAAATATTCCATTCTAAACACAAGTTTATGCCAATTAATCTCATCATAATTTTAAGCAATATAGAAAACTTTGGTCCTGTTCGAACCTTTCATCCTAAACATGACGTTGGTCGAAATTATTCCAAAGCCCTAGTTTCAAGAACAGAAAAGAACATTTCAACCTAAACACAAGTTTATCACAATTAATCTCATCATAATTTTAAGCAACTAGAAAACTTTGTTCTGGTTCGAACCTTTCATCCTAAACATGACGTTAATGGAAATTATTGCAAACTGCTAGAAGAATATTAAATTTCGACTGGGACATCAAAAAATGGTTGCTGTAAAATCTACTGTTGATTAATTCAACCATGTTTTATTGAATCAAACAAGTTTATAACAACAATTTGTGGCTAAAATCAGTGAAATATGAATGGTAAAAATCTCTTCCTCACTTTGAAATAGTTTCTCGTCAATCTTACGTGCATAAGATATGCAAAGGAAAGAATAAGGCAGAGTCTTTGTGTATGATTCCGGTAGCCTTCAAATACCCGCAGTACAATCCCCTCGTTCCTGGATGACGAAGGCTAGAAGGGAGGTGGATAGTGCGAGGCCTGGGGAATGACGATGGCTCTTGAAATCTTGGATGAGGTTGTGGAAGGGATGGTTGAGGGGCGGGGAGGTAGAGGGGGTTGAGAAATTCTATGTAACCTTTGCACCCATAACACCCTGTAGGTGTACGCGGAATCGTTTTCAACTCTGCTATATGTGTATAGCAAAATCTTCCGACCGGTCGAGAGTTATTTTCGCGCATAAAATCTACGCGGGTGCAGAGTATAATATAGGCCTCGCCGAGAGAAAATCTCGTTAACTCTCGCCAATGTTGGATTCTCGGGCCACGACGACGCCCAATTGAGGAAAATGCGATTTCTAATCCATCAACGCGAAACCGACGTAGTCACTTCCTCCACAATTTCAACAGCTCAATTCTGTAGGAAACAATATAAGGTGTTGAAGTTTAAAGATACTGAAAATAAGTCGTGAATATCCGAAAAAGTTTTATTAAAATACTATGCAGAATTTGAAAATTTTTTCTAAAATCGCAGCGGATAATTTCTAATTAATAAAAAACATCGATTGTATTAAGTGCCTCATTCGCCTCGCCCCAGTTCCTGCGCTGCTTCAGGCGAAAGAATTTTTCTCTCCACAAGTAGTGTTTGTTCGAGAGGCAATATTGCTGAGTAGACTGAGCTCATGCCTCTTGGTTAATACACCTTTCTGTAATTCTCAATCTAATTTGATCCCATGTACTTGTAGGCAAAGCGATTCAACTTGCTTGGCACTTTTTATCATTTAACCATCACTTTTTATTACTGATACTTAAGAAAATCGATTATTCGACGATGTAGATTCCACACATGGATAATCATAATTTTTGACCTCATTTCTTTAAATTCACTTTCTTTCCTTGCTTTACTGAAGCTCCCACTTTTATCCTAGTCTAAACAAAGATAAAAAGAAGTAAATATTTGTCAATTTTCATAAATTCGCTGAAATTTTCCAAATTCATAGTTCAAATTGTACAAATCATTCTTGGTTGTTCAGACCTTGTTTTGAGAAACAGCAAGATGAGACAGGAAAACAAATGAAAACACAGTGAAAATCATGATACATATTGTAATGATTTCTCTTTATAATACAATAATTTAAATGTTTTGATTGCATTGGTATTGTAAAAGAGTGTGTATTGACCATATTGCATAGTACAGTAGTACCCACACATATATAATGTATCTCTCCAAAAAGAACAATATTCAAGTCAGCTGAATGAAAACAAACTGAGAATGGAAGCACCAGATGGATTTGTTGGGTTTTGAATAAAAATCACGAAATCTTTATCACAATAATCGGGTGTGCTGCTTCCGATAAGATTGTGACAATTGGTACCAATAAGATGCGGGATTGTATCGATAAATGTTGGATATCGTAATAACCTGCGTGCTCTTTTTGTTAGAAGTGTCGCGCGAGATCATCCAAGATTCGCTGTTCAGTTGTATACACGCCTTACAATGTTTCGCCAAAGATAACCGACCGATAAC